>CABHPQ010168329.1:0-20386 GCA_902168405.1 Peromyscus aztecus | reverse complement strand
GTGTGTGTGTGTGTGTGTGTGTGTGTGTGTGTGTGTGTGTGTGTTATGCATGCCTGTGTGCAGATACATGCATCCATGTATCTATGTCTCTGGAGGCCAGAGTTCAGTATTGGCTGTCTTTCTTGATCACTTTCTACCTTAGTTTTTGAGACAGCGTCTTTCCCACAGAATTTGGAATTCACCATTTCAGCTAAATTTGCTGGTCACTGAGCTACACTTCCCATGTAGGTGCATGCTACCATGCCTGGCTTTTATGTGGGTGCTGAGGATCTGAACTCATGACCTCAGGCTTATGCAGCATCCATGTTAACCACTGAGCCATCTCTCCAGCCACCAAAGACTACTATTCATGAGCAAGATGTTGGGTTGGGTGTAGCTCAATGGTAACACACCTGCCTTGCTTGGGCATGGTCCTGAGTTTGACCCCCAACCTACAGAAAGCAAAGAACAGTAAGATGTGTGTTGACTAGACTGGAATTTTGCTTCTGTGCAAACCACAATAGCTTGTCTCGGGTTTTCATTATGATAAGTGGACAGATAATGCCTTTGTTTCTGTTCCCTTACATCACATCACAAATGACCTGATGATGGAGTGTTCATATGGAAAAGGGGGAGAGTGAAGGAGAAAGAAGAGAGTGGATGCCAGGAACTGACCCTATAGGGAAACTGGTGCCTGGTCGGTCCCTTCAGTGACTGCTTGGATGCTTGTAAGATGGGATCTCAGAGCTGGAAGGACAAGACATCCATCTATTGAATCCCATGTCTTAAATCAGCCTCCAGTTTCCATCTTACCCATGTGTGAATGCACAGCTACCTCTATGAACGTCCTGCCTTGCCCATCTGTGCATTTGAGGGAGCATTGCTACATGCCTGTCACACACACACACACACACACACACACACACACACACTGGCACAGAAAGAACCCACTGCCCAGGCTGCCACTGTGTGACACGATTTCAAAAGGTGCCATTTATATCCTAATCAGAATTCTGCAGAGCCACAGAGACCGTACACCGTGGCTGCCTGTGCAACACTTCTAAGTCTTCCTACCCACTCCTTCCCATCAAAGTACCATTCTGCCTTCATGTCACACATCAGTACTGGGGGGTACACTACTGCTCTACCCTTGGCTCTGCATGTTCTTCTTAAAATACTCTTTGGACTTACGACAGTGTTAACAGGCCTCAATGGGAAGCAGTTTAATCAGCTATTAGCAAATTCCACATTAGTATTAAAATAAGTGAAGGTGCTTGGGAGTGAGAGCGGGGAGCAGCGAGGGCTCTAAGTGGCAGAGGAGGATGGGGAGAGTGCGCAGCTGGCAGCTTCCAGAAACGAACGGCAGTCTCTTGTGGTCTGAAGTGAGGCTGACCTTCCTGATCCGGTTTGAAGCTGCTGGAGCATCCCTGAGGCTCCATGTTCTACCACTCGGCATCAAGTATGTTCTCCATCTGCTCTGTGGACTCTGCAGCAGCTGTGTGTCCTGAGACCGTCAGAGGTCAAGTCCCTCTGGAACGCTGCCGGAGACAGCCCTTGAACATGCTCAGATGGCAGTACTTACAGGGGAGGCCATTTACAGGGCCTCAAGAGTCCCTAATGAGTTCATGGAGTAAGTCAACCCAGATTTGTAGAAAACAATTAACACATAGCCATGAACCAAGACTGGTGTTGGAAGGTGTAAGACAAAGTTGGGGGGGGGGGAGGAAGACCACCTTGGAAGAATCCAAATGGAGCAAACCATGGGCAAGTCTGACCTGTCGTCTGTTTCTTGAAGGTGAAGTTTTTGTGGTACACAGCCACACCCATCCATTTATATATTGTAGATAGCTGCTTTGACCCTATGGTGGCAGAGGTGGGGAGCTGTGAAAGAGACAGTGTGGCTTGCTGAGACTAACACATTTTACTACTCAGTCCGGTATGAAATAAAACCACTGAGCCTTGGACAGTGAGGTCTTGATATCCCTGCCTTACTTCTTTGCAATGCAAAGATTTACCACGGATGAAGAAGCCCATTGGGGAAGGTCTCAACTCTCCATCAGATGGTCCTAAAACAATAGGACAGAGCACACACACTGTGTCGCCTCCCTATTTGAAGACTGTGTCTCTCTGAGGGGGTGACAGTTCACCCCACCAATCAGCAGACCCGGAGCGTTATGTGTTGACCAAGAACCACAGTAGGTGTTGGGAACATGAACGTGGGGGCGGATTGCTCCAAACCCGGTTGTGTTCTAACGAGACATCCCCCAAGAGGGTTCACAGGGAACTGTTGCCTGTGCCTTAGTCTCCTCCATCTCCGTCTCTGTTGCTCTTCCTCTAGGTCGCTGGTTCCCCTGCCTCCTTAACTCTCCTAGTCTTTCTCTCACCCTCCTTCTAGCCCACATCTCAGGCCAGCCAGTGCCACCCAGTGGCTCCGACAGGCATTACTCATTTGCTGCCTGCCCTAGAGGTAGGGAATGAGCTGGAGGAGTCAGGAATCCTTAAGATGAGAGGTTTCAAGAGCAGCTGGAAGGCTGCAGAGAACACTTTCTGTCCTCCCCTGACCGCTCCAGACATTAACTTTTAAGGACTTTTACATGTTAGCATACCTGAAAGCTTCCAAGGACAGGTTTGTTATAGGGAAAGATGCCATGGCGGTCCTCTTAGGTGATTAATCTGGGTGTACTGCTCTAAGTATACTTTTGCATTGGATATGGTTAAAACAATATTACAGTGCAGATTTTAAAATGTAACCAGAGGACAGACCTCGTGCTGGTGTTTTTACTCAAGGAAAAAGTAGCAGATGATAACTTTAGCCTGCTCATGATAAGCTCCAAGGCATATGGACCCTTTTCTCCACGTACAGCACACATCTGTGATCACTCTGGCTGGCATTATCATCTGTAATCACTCTCTTGAAAGCTGTAGGGCTTGAGTCTTCTTGCCCAGGGTCTGGGGATATGGCTCAGTGGTTAAAGTACGCACTGTGCAAGCATTTGAGCTAAAGTCTGAATCCCCAGATCCCATGGCAAATGCCCAGTGAACATGGAGACTTGTAGTCTCAGCCCTCGAGGCAGAGACAAGTGATCCCCAGAGCAAGCAGGTTATTAGTGAGCTCTCAGTTCCAGTGAGAGACCCTGAATCAGTGTGTGTGTGTGTGTGTGTGTGTGTGTGTGTGTGTGTGTGTGTGTGTGTAGGTGTGTACAGGTGCACGCATAGGTGTAGAGACCAGGGATCTACATCCGGTGTCTTCCTCAGTCATTCTCCATTGATTTTCAGGGTCTCTTCCTTAGCTCAGAGCTCCGTAGTTAGGCCAGGCCAGCAAGCCCCAAGGATCCTGCACCTATTTTTGTCTTCAAGCACTGTGATCACGAGCACACACTCCCCAATACCTGACCTCTGCATATGCACTGGGGATTCAAACTTAGCTCCTCGAATATATGTGGCAAGCACTTCACCAACTGAGCTAGGTCCCCAGCCTTCAGCTGGACATTTCCAAAGGGCTCAGTAAACCCTTGTACGAATGTCACTAACCCCATGCGTCAAGATGGCTGTGCTTTTGCTTTCATTACTAGAAGCAGGAGGTGGCTGATGAGGGGAGATGGGGCCCACCTTGGTGCATTTCCCATTGCTAGTTACATAATAGCATAATTTACAAAGAGAAGTTTAATTGGGCCCAACAGTTCTGGTCCATAGGCAAGGGGCTACATCTGGCGATGACCTTCTCACTGTTACTTTGGTCAGGGACACAGAGCATTCCAGAGTGAGAACAGGGATTGCATGAGAGATCCAGGTGAACCAGCTCTTAAATCTGATGTAGCTTGACATCATCCATTAATCCATTAGTCGATCAGTGGCCATACATGAAGACACAATCCTAATCACTTCTTAAAAAGAAAAGACATACGTGTGTGTGTGTGTGTGTGTGTGTGTGTGTGTGTGTGTGTGTGTGTCGGGGGTATCTAAGTATATGTCATGTGTGTGTGTGGGTGCTGGTAGAGGCCAGAAGAGGGCATCAGATACCCTGGAACTAGAGTTACAGATGGTTGTGAGCTCCCTGGTGTAAGTCCTCTGGATAAGCAGCAAGTTCTCTTAAAAGCTACGCCACCACTTCCAACGCCACCACCCCATCGTTTCTTTACAGTCCCACCCTGTAATATCTCCTAATGAGGATTAAAATCTCAACAAAAGTTTGTGAGGGATAAGCCACAGTTCCAGTATAGCGGAGGGCTGGGGGTGTACTCTGTTTTAGGACACTTCTCTAGCATGTGCAAGCCCCTGCCTTTGATCCCCAGCACCAAGAGAGGCAAATAGGAACAGATAGAAAAATAGCAAAACAAATTGTAGCCGAGCAATTCTAGTTCCTGAACTGGATGGATGGGGTGACTCCACAGGCTCTTTACCTGGGGGCGGGGAGGGGGCGTCAGGAGGGTGAGTGACGTGCATGGTGACTAGAAACACATCACTTCTAGGAAGATGACCCTTCACATTGAACTCCGGCTCAGAATTAGAACGCACCATTTAAAAATTGCAGATTGTTGCCCATTTTTAAACTGCAAAAAACGATTTCAGTACATGATTCATCGTGAAATTAACCCTCATAGAGTTGAATGCACAGCTCTGCTTTCCTTCCTGGGCGCGTTCCTTCACACCACGGTTCTGACTGTTTTTGTCTTGAAATTTTCCTCTCACATGGCAAACCAGGACGATTTTAGTAATGACAGAATACCAACTAGGAAAGGCCTCAAATCTCACCTTATAAGGTAGGCATCTATTTAAATGTCTTTACACTGTTTAGATCTATTTAGAAATCCTTTCTTAGTAGCTCATGATACTCCAACAAATTTTATCATCCTTCCTTTTTATTAATTGAGATTTTATACATGTATATCATGTATTTTGACCAAGCCCATCCCCTATTTCCTTTCCTCCAATTATTTTCCCATTCCCACTACTAGGATCCCCTCCCCAGTTTCACGTGTTCTCTTAAAAATTTGTATTTAGCCTGCTGAGTCCACTTAGTGTTGTAGGATGTATATGGGCGTAGGGCATCGACTGGAGCATCAATAACCGCTGGGGTCCACACCCCTAAAGAAAACTGAGTCCCTAATCTAAAGACTTGTTGAAGCCATAATCTCTCATTGATGTGACCATTTTAGATGGAAGAACCATTTTGAATAAGCTTCCTTCCCAGTTTTGCCCTTCCCCTCTCTGTGGCTTCTTTTCCGGCATAAGGAGCTGGTCTCTTCCATGCTGTCTACTTTGTGGGCTTTGCTTACGTGCCTGAAGAGGATTCTGTGCCTTCTAGATGCTCCCCCTCCACACACATCATCGTTCCTCTGTTTGCCTTCCATCTCCTCTCTCCAAGCGAAAATGAAGACAATATTTACTCACCTCCGCTCCGATAATGACAACTCAACAGTGCCACCGAAGGGTCCCGCTGGAGGTCATTTCCTTAATGACTTGCATCATGGCAGGATTTGTCGGCCCCAGTCTGGGTGTTCACGGCTCTGATGATTTGTCATTAGGCTGGGGACGAGGAGTTTTGAGTTCTACCCCAGTTATGACAGTGACTCATGGGCTGCTTTTAGGGAAATTTATTGAACTTTGAATCTGGCTACTTGTCCCTATAAAAACATAACATGGAGGCCCTTGCTCACTCATATATATTTTTTTTTTAATGAGGCAAGGCCCACTTATCAGATTCTACCCAGTTTGTGTTTTCACTGTCTTAAATTCCTTGAGTCCTTTTTTACAATTTTCTTCTGTAGGTGTGTATGATTGCTGGCGTGAAGAATAAGCTGATTTGAGAACAAGGGACTCCCATCTTGGACTGCCCAGCTCCTCGGGTGGTAGCCCCCATCCAAGATGGGACAGGAGCCTCCTCAAGAGGAGGTGTCATTTCATCTTTGGGTTAGCAGAACAAGCAGCGTCCAGAATGTTCTATTCAGTCAGTGAATGAGATCTGCTGTATTATTGAGTGCCACGCTGCTGGCATGGTAGCTATTGAAGAGTTGAATCTTTGCCATCATGTAATTCCTGTGAGGTTGTTGAGGCAAAAACAATAAATATGAGAAGTTGGGAGAAAAAAAATAACTTCTCAAAGGCACAGCACTGCCAAGACCACACTGTAATCATCCGTATTTTTTTTTTTTTAATGTCTGAAGTTTTTACCCTGGAGGGCCTTGAGGTGCAAAGACAGAATAATAGATTAAAACACACAGGGCTGAGTTTTAGAAGAAGTTTAATCTGGACCAGGAATAAGCTCTGTCTTTGTTGCTTCCTATTGCTCTGGATAAACACGGACACAAAGCAGCTGGAGGAGAAAAAGGATTATTCGGCTTACATTTCTCAGTCACAGTCTATCACTGATGCTAGGGCAGGAACCTGGAGGCAGGAACTGAAGCAGGGGCCATGGAGAAACCCCTCTTCCTGGCTTGCCCTCCATGGCGTACTCAGCCTGCCTAGGATTTGCGCTGCCCACAGTAGGCTAGTCCCTCCCACATGAAAAAAAAAAAAGAAAAGAAAAGAAAAGAAAGCCCACAGACTGATCGAAGGGAGGCATTTTCTCAATGGAGCCCCCCCCCCAACACCCAGAAGATTCAAGCTTGTGTCAAGTTGATGAAGAACTGACCAGGACAAGCTCTTAGAAGAAATTCTTCATAACATGCTCAACAGTGAGTCTCTAAAACACATTAAAAGCGCCGCTCCTAAGAGAGAAAACAGACAGACAGCTTGGACATCGTCAAAACGAATAACCTCCGCTCTGCGAATGACACTGTCACAAGATTGGAGAAGGGACTGAAAAACATTTGCAAACATGCTTGAGAAAGGACCTAGATCTAGAACACGTGAAGATTTACAGCACGGTAATAAAGACACGCCCTACCTACTCTCATAAAATGCTGGTGCAAAGGCAGAATGGTACAGCTAACTTAAACCGACCGATTGAAGAACCATCAGAACTCATGTAACTGTGTGGACCAGCAACTGCCTATAGACATTTACCCAAGAGAAATGAAAATGTGTGGCACCTCAGAATCTGTACACAAATTCGTGTGGCTTTACTCACAATCACCAAAATTTGGAAACAGATGCATGCCTTTCAGCTGATGACGAGGTAAACTCTAGGGGCATGTATAGAACAGAATAGGAACGGACCAATCAGTTGTTGAGGAATGATTGTTCCGTACTTCCATGTAAGTGAACCGTAAATGCACCATGCTAGAGAAAGAAGCCAGGTGCCAAAGACTACACACTGTGATGTGCTATTAACATTCAGGTCAATAGGCAAAAGGGCAGAACTATAGGACTGAGAGGAGGGAGGGAGGGAGGGAGAGAGAGAGAGAGAGAGAGAGAGAGAGAGAGAGAGAGAGAGAGAGGCTAAAAAGGAGCATCAAAGACTCTTTAATTTTTAAATTTATTTACTTTATTTTCTAATGCATGAGTGGTTTGCCTGCATGTATGTATGTGCACCATGGATATGCCTGGTACATGCAAAGGTCAGAAGCAGGTGTTGGATCCCTGGAACTGGAGTTTCAGATGGCTGTGAGCTGCCATGTAGTGCCGGGAACTAAACCCAGGTCCTCTGCAAGAGCAACAGGTGCTCTGCATCACTGAGCCGTCGCTCCAGTCCCACAGACCCTTCTTGGGTGTAAGCCTCTGTCTTTTATGGTTGTTCTCTGGTTTAAGGGGGGGAGTGGTGTAATTTGACTCACAGCTTGAAGGGCTCCATTTCCTTATGGTGGGGAAGGCATGGTGGTGGCCGTGGCATCAGGAACGTGCAGCTGCTAGCTCACATCTGAGTGTGTTAAGGAAGCAGAGAAAAGGGGAATGCAGTGCTCCTCTGCCTCATCTTGACTGTGGCAGTTCTTGCAGGATGAATTTGTCAAAATGCATGAAGGGAACTAAAATGTATGGGTACCACTAAGTTAGTTACGACCCTGTGTTTAAAGAGGGGGAGAGGGAGGGGTGCGATTCCCCTGACCTGGTGGTTATTATGTAAAACAGGGACAGTGGAGCTGTTGCTGACGGCACCATTATTAAATGTTCTGTGTCGGTTTTGCTTACAGGTACCATGCTCAACTTTTTGTTCTTTATAAATGTCTGTCTGTTTCTTTTTTGGCAGCATTGAGGACCATGCTCAGCAAGTACTCTACTACCGAGTTTCAATCTCCAGCCTTTTCTAGGGAGGGGGGCTAGAGGAGACAAGGGTCTCACTATGCAGGCCAGGCTAGCCTCCCACCTCTCCCTGAGTGCTGGGATTATCGGTTTGTTCCTCTGTGCTTGGCTTTCTTTTCTTTTCTTTTTTTTTAAATAAATGACCAAATGTGCTACAAACTATGACATTTAATCCCTTCCATTCTAGTTGAACTTATTTTCCTGTGTTGGTTAAGACGGCCAAGCCAACATGAGCAGGACCTATGAAATTGGCATTCTCTTTTCGACCCTAAACTGTCAGTCTACTACTATGCATGAGTGGTTTGCCTGCATGTATGTATGTGCACCATGGATATGCCTGGTACATGCAAAGGTCAGAAGCAGGTGTTGGATCCCTGCTATGAAACTACTATGAAACAAACAAACAAACAAACAAACAAACAAACAAACAAAACCTGAGGAAACCCAGCCAAAAGGTTTATTTTGGTTTTCGGTGTCCAAGCTTCTAATCTATGGAGGCTAGGCTGAGTTCTGCAGCCTGAGGTGAGGTCCAATACCACGGTGAGAAGCCCATGGAGGAACAAATTTGCTCACTTCTCACTTCATGGCAGCAGGGAGGAGAAACGTCAGGCTAAGGTCTCAATCTGCCCTTCAAGAGCATGCCTCCAATGACCTACTTCCTCTTGCATTTAGACCCCGCCTCCTACAGGCTAGACCACTTCCGGATGGCATCATCAGGGTTAACTAAGCCTTCAACAGTTGAGTCTTTGGGAGGCATGTGAGGTCCGAACTGCTGCATAATGCTCACATCTGTAATTCCAGCACCTAGAAGGCAGAAGCAGAAAAATGCTGAAAGTTCAAGGGTAGCCTGGGCTACAGGGTGAAGTTAAGGTTAGCTCGCTCTCTGCAGGGAGACCATGTCTCAACCAAACATAAGTAAATAATAATGCAATTTCAAAGCTATATGCAACTTTTATCAAATGAAGAAGGTTTCTTGGCATTTTTAGTCTCAATAATTATTTCTTCTTTTTATGTAAGTGAATATTGACATTTTCACTGAACATTTTCCTGCATCTACTGAAATCATATCAATCTGTAATCTGAAGTAGTATGACTTCTCTCTCTCTCTCTCTCTCTCTGTGTGTGTGTGTGTGTGTGTGTGTGTGTGTGTGTGTGTGTGTGTGTGAGAGAGAGAGAGAGAGAGAGAGAGAGAGAGAGAGAGAGAGAGAGAGGACTATGTCTCCACCACCTAGCCAAAAATCTAATTTAAATACAATACTTGTCTCCAGTCCCTCTTATCTTTGGAGAGAAGATGACACTCAAAATACTCCACAGAATTCTAGAAGGTTCAGAGGAACTCTTCTGTCATACAATTTTGAAATGCTTTTTTCCCCCAAATTACTCCTAGCCTATGTATTTGTCTGTACCTCAACTGGAGCTTGGGTTGACTCCCTTGTGTCTCCAGATTGATGTTGTCTGTAAAATTTTGGACTGAGTCAATCAATAATTCATTCCTTTTGCAAGAGTTAAAAGTACACATAATTGTTTCCGGCTTCCCTCAGCCATGTTACTAGTTTACATTTTAATACCCCTTCTTATTAAGAATGGAGAACATAGTTCAAATCTAGGAACATGAAGGTTTGTTCTGCAGAGCATAGGATGCGGGTAGAGAAAACAAGGAAGAGTCTAGCATCTTCGAGCAGGAAGTTTCCTCTGGTAACATAGGTGGCCGGCTGGCTTCAAGTGTGGTTTTAGTAAACTCTTGAAAATTCTGTTCTCAAGGGAGAGCGGGGGAGATGCTGTGTTTAGTGAATAAAAGCATGGGCTTTGTATTTAGAGGACTCAGTTTAAGTCTCCAGCTCAACAATTAGTACCAGGGTGACCATGGATACATCATTTAACCTCTCTATTTTTGGATGCATTGTCTCTGAAATACAGATGGAAGTAGGTGGCTTTGAGTGCCCAGCACACAATAGATTCTCAAAAAATGTTGACTGCTATTCCAATAGCGATTGCTTAGGCATAACCTGACGTAATAAATAGGTCCCTTCATGAGAGGGCACTTAGAGGAGTTTTTCTGGGTTTTGTTTGGTTTTTTATTTCTATCACGAGGGAAAAATAGGTAATTTTTAAAACGCAGTAATGAAGATAGGAACAAAGGGAGCCGTGACTCACGCCCCATTTACATAGCTTGTTTATTATTTCATGTTCTGTAATACTTCAGACAGTTATATAATCTCTCTTCTTTGGGGGACTGTCAGGATGTGACATCCGGAAAATGAAGAGAGGGTGTTTTGTGTGAGATGCAAGGTAGGGCAGGAAAGAGGGCTGCTTCTTCCCACTAGTAACATGGTGGAAAGCCAACCTAAGTCCTTCCTGGGAAGTGGCTGTCTCCCCTGGAGCTAGGCTTGCTGTGTACGCATTGAGCCCCTCTCTGTCCAGCCTGTTATCATACCCTGGATTTGAGACCCTGTTTCTTCCCAGTTCTACTGGCTTCCAGGTCTCACTAGCCTTGGAGGTCAAGTTTGGATCGCCCCGGAGAAGAGAGAATACATTTTTTTTTTCCCTCAAATACGTGCTCTCATGTCAATCTGCATTCGAGAAATACCATGGAATTTTCATCTACAGCAAGACAGGAGTAGTCCGTCAGAGCTATGCCCCCATTTCCTGCCTGCCTGCCTCCCTGACCTGCCTTCCCTGTCCTCTTCTTTAGTGACTTCCCCTCTCGGACACCCAGGATCTCCGAGGGATCATTTTCATCTGAGTGGCAGTGCCATCCCATCTCCTCATCTCTGTGAAGGGATTCCCTCCCCTCCCCTCCCCTCCTCTCCCCTCCTCTCTCCTCTCCTCTCCTCTCTCCTTTTCTCTCCTCTCCTCTCCTCTCCTCTCTCCTCTCCCCTCCTCTCTCCTCCCCTCTCCTCTCCTCTCCTCTCCTCTCCTCTCCTCTCCTCTCCTCTCCTCTCCTCTCCTCTCCTCTCCTCTCCTCTCTCCTTTCCTCTCCTCTCCTCTCCTCCTCCTCTCTCTCCCTCTGTCTATCCATTCCTCCTTTCTCCTCCTTCCCTCTCACCACCCCCTGCCATCAAGGGGAACTGAACCCAGGGCTTTATACATACCAAGGAAGCTCTCTCCCACTGAGACACATCCCCAGCTGGGTAAGAAGAATTTCTTCATATTGCTGTTCTCCTTCCTCTGTCTCTACTTTAATAGTTGGAGAAAAATCTTAGTGTCTTCAAATTTTTGCAGAAGACCCATTATTAGATTTATTCACTTAGAAGTGCATTGATACACAGAGTCAAAGAGAAAGGTGAGCGGAAGGGGAAAGGCAAATGCTAAATTACATATAAGAAGGAAGGTGTCGTCGCTGCCTGAGTTTTGATCCTGCTCCATGGTGGACAGGCCTGGATAGTGTTGGTAACTGTGGACTTCTGAGGCTTTGCTTGCCTGTCAACATCGGCCCTACAAAGTGACTACATATCCATTAGCCCCTGAATAGAAAAACTAACTCTGGTATCAGTGTGAATTACCAGTGATGAACTCTGCTTGGTAGCCCATTGGTTTTCTTTGCTGAGCCACAAACAGCTTGGAAAACAAGTTCAATCTGAACAGGCTTTAAGGAAAAAGGCTATTCGTTTGGCAAAGCAGTGTGTCCCACGTGGGAAATTATATAGTGAGAGAAGTACCAGACTAGGGAGAAAGAATAAAAAATGATTTTCAGATCCTCTAAGGTTGTGACCCGGTGGGTGTGGGGAGATGGATTTATTCTCTATATTCCCCACATGCCGGTTCAATGGCCACAGAAAGCTTGGATCCTAGGGGTCTGAGCACCAGGCTACGGTATGTCCGTAGGCCTCTGTGGTCTGTCACGAGTCCCCTGCACCAACCCCCTGTCCTTCGTTCCCCCATAAAGAGTGTCCGTTCTCATCAACTGTTCACTGTCCCTTTAACATCCTGAACTTTTTCTTCCACATCTCTTTCACTTACTGCTTCGTGGTGCGGACCGCTTGCCCATCAGGACCAATGCAGTTCTGTACAAAGATAAAGCCTCCCTCTGCCTCATCCCTAAGAGCTTCTTTCGTTTTGACTTGCTCCACTCTCCTTTCTTTCCAAACTGATCTGGTACTCCAAGACTATATTCTGCAACCTACAGCAGCATCACCCTCACCCCATCCCCACCCCTCACCACCCGAGCTTCTAGCCTTTCCTGATGATGTTGGTTCTAAGACTGAGGAATGGTACAATCCTCAACTCCTGAATTATATGCTACGGAGAAGTCATAACCATTCTAAGGCTACTTATGACCCATAATTTTCCAAACTATGGTTGATTTGAGGCCAGCCTCATTTGTTGGGGACCCCAGAGCACACTAGCTCTTGCTAATATTCATGGTCATCCCAGCAGATGGAATAAGTTAGTTTAGTTCATATGGGTAAATGCTTCATTTCCAGAGAATCATTTTATTTGTGCCAACTTTAAAATAATACTACATTGTCTCTGTGGAAGACTCTCCCCCCCACCAAAGTAACATAAGTCTTTCTTGACAGTTCATTCAGTCTCATCTAAAGCTTTGTTAAATAGACAGCATCCCCTCTTTCTTAAAAAATGTTCTTGTGAACATTTGTATGGGGAGGGGAGGTGTGAAAGAGCTGAAAGGTCTTTTAAGTCTGGATGTAGCAAGTGAAACCAGCAAATAACAAGGCCACTGTGTTTTCTTGGGTGGACTGCACACTGAGTAACTTCAGATCTTATGGGCATGCTGCCTCCTGGAGTTGAGCAATAAGCAACCTGTTTGGCTAGAGGCGAGGCAGCGGTGTGACTCTGCATAGGCCTATCCCGAAGTGAATCAGGAGCCAGGGCTAGCAACTGAGCCAGAGGCAGGGGGCACTGACCCCAGTCCTTCTCTTGGTCCCTGTTCTGCTCTGTAACAGAATGCCAGAGGTTGTGTATTCCATAAACAAGGGAAAGTCTATGGGAGCTGGAGGTCCCAGGGCCAGATCAAGGGGCTGCTTTCGGATGGATCTCTGTGAGTTCAAAGTCACACTGGAAACAACCAGGCATGGTGACTCACACCTTTAATCCCAGGAAGTGATGGCAGAAAGCAGAAAGGTATATAAGGCGTGGAAACCAGGAACTAAGCCTGGTTAAGCTTTTAGGCTTTTGAGCAGCACAGTTCAGCTGAGAGGCATCCAGTCTGAGGAAACAGGATCAGCTGAGGAATTGGCAAGGTGAGGTAGCTGTGGCTTGTTCTGTTCCTCTGATCTTCCAGCATTCACCCCAGTACCTGGCTCTGGGTTCGTTTTTATTAATAAGAACTTTTAAGATTCGTGCTACATGCATCCTTTGCTGCTTCCTGACAGTGGATGCCATGGACCGGCTGTCTCACACTCCCGTGCTGTGCCTCTGCAGCCCTGATGGGCTACGGCTTTCACCTGTCAGCAGAAACAGACCGCTCCTCCCTTACATGGCTTTTGTTGGGAATTTTGTCAAAGCGTCGAGGAAAATATAACCAGCATGCACTCTTTCTCGCTTCATTGTTACTTAAGACACAGGAAGGGGAGAGCTTATCGGGCCCTCCTCCTCGGTGTCTCGACAAAATCTCATTCCTACGGGGGCTCTGAGCCAAAATTTCTTGAACGGTTGAGATTTCAGGCCCATCTGGTTAACTGCGGTTGTATCAAAAAACAAAGGACATAAAATAATGTAAGATAAAAATAAGAAAAGAAAAATAAATAAACCGGAAGACAATGTCCCTAAAACACCAGGACTGACATCTATACGGTGTGGATTTTGCTCCTGACACATTTGGCAGAAGTTGAAAAGCAAAAACCAAACCAAACAAGAAACCACCCACTGTCTCCAGAGGCCTTGGGCAGGAACATCCAAGACAAAATGCTTCAGTTGTAGACATGAAAATGCTGGAGATCAGAAAGGGATGAGCTGGTCAGGAAGCATGCACTTCCGGTGGATACTCCCATGCTTATTCCACTCTGGCCAGCTCCGACAGTACAAAGCTCCAGGCAGCAGAACCCTCCACCGCAGCAGCCCCTTGGGCTCCACCAGCTCCCAGTCAGCTGCAATCACAGCTTCGCTTGCCCGTTTGGAGCCTTCTGGTAGGGGTTGTTCAAACAAACCAGCCAGAGGGATTTAGATAGGAAATGCGGAGTTCTGGGGGCACGAGGAGGCAGCTGTACAAGGCTAAGATGAAGATGAATTCCGTGGCTCTCAGGCACCAAGAAGGATTTGAGGTTGCTGTTGCCGTGATGCAGTGGTCCTAGAGAAATGGATACCATGGATGACAGACGTCCTTTGGCACCATGGTATAAAAACAGTGTTAATCACCTCCACTCGGATCAGAGCCTCCTCCTGATGCTGGCTATATGAAGGTGGATTAGTATGCTGAGCCCATTAACTACAGCCAACACTTTCAGTGTAAATCAGGCTGGTTTCTTAAATTAAAAACGAGAAAAAGCAACTGTGACAAGAAGCCACAATGAGATGCCTCTCCTCCCGGTGAAAGGAGAAGTATGTTTTCTCTGGCCAGCCCACACAGAATCCGATGTTTACTGTGATTACTGAGAAGACAGAAAGGTTTTCAGAGGAGACTCTTGCTTCTCAGCTTAGCCAGGCCTGCGAAGGAGTCACTAGGAAGTCTAGAGGACCAGCCTATGTAAATGAGGCTGAGCAAAATGGATCTTTGATTCCATGGAGCCATCCAGTAAAAACAAGATGTCAGTGGATGGGTCAGGCTGGCCAAAACATCCAGGCCAGCTCACCTGTTTTCAAGCAGGAACTCGATTGGAGGACTGCTGGCCCAGAGACCAGGTTGTATTTTAGACCTTTGACTATCCAGAAATCTGGAAGCAGTACCACATGTAATCAGAATTGGCTATGTGGGTGGTAGAGGTCTGAGACACCCAGAGACCCAGAGATCAGCACCATGGAACTGGGGGTGAGGTGAGGGAGATGGGGTCAGGAGCCAAAAGGGAACCATGGTAGGTCTGCCATGCAGGAGACTTAGCAATGGCTGACTCTGACATCGAAAATAAGAGGGAGAAATCCTCTTATTCACACCAGCCAGTTACTCACTGGTGCCTGCCGTTGGCTGCACCCAGCAGAAGCTCTGCCACATAGGAACCCTGGGAAGGCAGCCTGCTGGAAAAGCCACCCCCACCCTCAGTGGTAGAGCAGGGCAGGAGAAGGGCAAGGAATTGACCTGAGGACAAGCAGGCCGAGGTCTGGCACAGGGAACATGCTGGGATCATTTTCTACCTTCACCACAATGACCTCACCTCACCCGGAGCCAGACCATGACGAATCAATTCCAAGCCGCAAAAGCCAGCTGGTGGGGGCTCCGGGGAGAAGCTCTGCCTCATGTTTTCATCAGCCATTGGACCCCACTGGGGCCCATCTCAAATGCTTGTTTCCCTGGCACCTTCCTTATTCTTACCATAAGAGCCTATACCTCACAGTCTGACATCCATACTATCTTTTCAAACCTTGGAACTGGTCGCTCTTGTTCCCTGTGGACAACCTCAGTATCTAACTGGCTCCATGCACAGACAGAGACATTCTGTCTAGCTTTGATCTTTAAGTTTTATCTATAATCGCCTCTGCCAAGACCAGCTTGATAAAGCACGAAAGCTCCAAGACCCCGAGAAACGGATGCCTCCTGTTTCTCGGTGTTTAGCTAACGTCAGACCGTTTGAAGAAAGTCAAGCCTTGGTGTCTGGGGAGATTGGTTCCATCACAATCTCCCCACAGAGAAGAAAATCCATGTCCCTTATAGAAAGTGGTGTGGTATTTACACATAACCTCTAAACGTTCTTCCATATCCCCCAAGTCATTTCTAAATTACTTCAGTGCCTAATCAATATTAACACTGGGTAGATAGTTGTTACACTTATTATTTATGGGATAATGACAAAAACAGTCTACTAAGATGCAATTTTATCCCAGACGTTCTTGATCTGAGGTTGATTGAACCCAAGGATGTGGAATCCAGGGACACAGAGGGTGGACTGTATCTCTAAGCAATGACCCAGGGCCATCTTGTTAAATTTGACCTTATTGATATATCAGTTCGGAGGCTTGGGTACTCTCTGTCAGCTGTGGCCTGAGTGTTACTTACCCTCTTTCTGTATCCTCATCTCTACAACGAGAGCAGAGGCAGGACTGGCCTGTGGATCAAAGGAGATAGCCTCTGTGAGAGTCTTTAACCCGATACCTGCCACATGAGCAACACTTGATGGACAGCACAGCTACAGCCAGAGCAGTGAGAACACTTCTCACTGCACAGGACCGAAGTCATCTCCACTTAGCTGGGCAGCTTGGATCCAGAAATACCTGGATCTAGCGTGGATTCACAGTCCCCACTTCAGGTCTCTCTAGATCGTCTGGCTCTGTATTCCTCTGATGGGTTCCATCGTCCTGACATAGTATCTGTAGCATGACGAGGTGCTGAGACATCCTCTCAGCTGGGCAATGGGCTCCCCAGAGGTTGCCTAGAATCCTGGAATGGAGGTCCATTGGCCTGGATGGGTCACACTTCCAGCTCCGAGTTAGTCACTGTGGCCTTGGAGTTTAAGGCCCTAGCTGGCCAGGTCCAAGCTGGGTGTCCATTGTCAGTGAAGTGGAAGGGAGTGGTAAGGCTTCAGAGAGGCTTGGAGTCATGATAATCAGATACCTGGATGGATGCTGGGAAGGTCAAAATAAGCTGTGTCTGCTCCAAGGGCTTTTTCTGCCATGGTCATTACAATTCACTATTTGTTCAGTGCGGGCAACACTGCTGTTATCTCGTCTATTCTAAGCTGTACCATGAGTACAGGTTGGCTCATCAGTGGAAGAGCACCCGCTTAACATGCGTGGAACACTGAATCCAATCCCCAGCAACCCCAAACAAAGCAAGAACTGTGGTGGGTTATTCTAGTAAACAACTAGGCTGATGGGGAGGTGACTGGGAAAATCACTGGAAGCTACACTGAAGCAGAAAGGACCCTGGATCGAAGGAAATCACGCAGAAGAACTCAGGAAAGCACAGCCCCACATGGAACTGTGTCTTAGAGGATGGATTGTGCGTCTTTCAGAACCACATCTTACTAAGTGGCAATATGGAAGATATTTTAGTTGCTAAATTACCCAAACCTCACAGTAATTGTTAAAAAAGATTAACCAGTCACAGGTAACATGCTTGTTGTACACGGCTGTGTGGCAGCATGGGTTCTTGTTGGCCAGCAAAATTCCCCACCCAGGAAGACCCTGCCCACAACATCATCTCGCTGCATAGTTAGAAGTTCATTCTCCACCTGATGATTTCATAACATTCTGATTATTTTCCTCCCTTCCAGGTTGAAGAAGTCTATGATGTGAATATCATAAGAAGTTCAGGGGCCATCTCCTGTACTGAGACACTGTTCGCTAGGTAATATCATAGTACCTTCAAACAACTGGCTTACCCAAGGATGAATGATATTCACAAGTATATAAACACGCGTAAGGCAATGGTACTGTGAGCCAGCAACTCTGACATCGAATCTTCCTGTATTTTACATGTAATGCACTCTGTCAATAGAATAATCTGTTAGGCTCCATGGAGTATTGGGAAGACTTGGCGTAGAAGAGTTCTTCTATGGAAATGGGAATGTTCTCGGAGATTTATTTTTCAGTTAAGAATCAATGAACTATGACAACTGATATGTTATAGGCTGTGTTCAAGGCTCAGTCTCTGTGCAAAACAATTGGATAATTGCGGATGGAGCTGGTTAGTTAAGCCATCTGGTATTTCACTTGACGAGCATCCAGATCTTGTTGGCCGAGGCCCATGTGAGTGTCGGAACTCAGCTGATTGGGCCAAGCAAATTGCTCAGTTTCAGCGTCAGCAGAATATCCATGTTCTCTGTCTTTTTTTTTCCCTTCTAAAATCATAGGCAATAATTATAGCGTACAGTTTGTATAGAACTGTATATATGTGTGCACGTGTGTATGTGCACACATGGCCATACACATATATGTGCATGGCTACGGAGACCAGAGACCAATGTCTGGTGTCATTCTCCAGATGCCACTCATCTTGGTTTTTGGTTTTGTTATTTTTTTTAAGCCAGGGACCTCTGACTGGCCTCATGCTTACCAACTAGGTTAGACAGGCTGGTCAGTGAGTCCCAGGGATCTGCTTGTCCTTGCATTTCCTGTGTTAGGATGACAAGCATCCACCACCATACTTGTCTTTTTTAATGTAGGTTGGGAGGGGGGCATTGAACTCAGGTCCTTGTATTTGCAAGGCAAGCACTTTGCTGACTGGGCCTTCTCCCTAGCCCTACTGCATAGTTTTATGTAACAATTTTCCAAAGAGAAAGAATGCATATTCCAAATGAAGAAGTCTTCTTGGGTGATTAGGGTGTTCTTCGGAAAGCAGTTGGGTGTGACAAACTCCAACCACGTAGACACAGAATAAATAAAATAACCTTACGTTTCTAGACTTTATTACCCTTTTTCAAACCACTTGAAATGGAGTCATTCTCTCTGTAAACCGTCCCCCTGGCAGGTAGGGCTGACACCTACCTCATGTAGTGTACACCCTACTGGGGCAGACTCTTCCATGATGACCACCAAACAGAGACACTCTTGGCTCATGTCAAGCAAAACAGTCATTGGGTTTATTAAGGCTTTCTTTTATTTTTTTCTTTTATATTTTGAAGGGTGGTGTAGACCAGGTTTAAAAACATGGCCCAAGGAAGCAAGAAACCATTCCCTCAAGTGTTTATGAAATGAATCACAAATTCATCCAGCATGACTTCTTACCCGGAGAAAGAAAGGCAGAATGGTAACAAGCTGAGTCTCCAGTACCTTCCACTCTAGGATCTCCTTGGGAAAGGGTCACAGGGGCAATCATTTTCAGCTGTCCTTGCCTTGCTTCCGCTAGCCATGGAAATCTCCAGGCAGGATGAAGGCAGCCTCTGCCTAGACTGTAGACTGGCCTAGACAGACCTTGGAAAGTTTAGGATACACTTTTCCTGAAGCTCCTTAATTTTTCCCATCCCTCCCTGATTGAAAACATCATTTATCCCATTACAGCATGTGGAAAGAGAGGGGAGAGAAGCAGACGGATCTGAACTCAGGATAAAAATTGCTTTATGGGGCTATTATTCTCATCCATAACAGATGACCATTTTCGTGTCATTTAGCTGATTCTGGCTGGGGCAGGCTCAACTCAGAGAAATACAAAGTGCTATTTTCATGCTGTGTATCTCAAGGGCCCCCGATGAGATCTGTGTACCCCCATGCAATAACCAGTGAGACATCACTTGAGCATTTTCTTGGAAATGTCTGGACATTTGGTAGAGTCCAGTTAGCCATTATTTCACTGGCTGCATGTGAAGAATTCCCCTCTTCCACTTAGACTGTGGTGAGTTCTACAGATTCAGACTTCCCCACATTGTCTGGGCACTGTCTGGAGACTTGGGTTCTAAGGAAATCGGTGGATTCATGCTATTCCTCATTTTTTGGGGGGGGTAATGGCTGCTTCTTGCATGGCACAACTCCCCCACGAGCTCATCAACCCACCCAGCCCTCTCCACTCGGGAGCTCTCTGGGAAATTTGAAGATGATGTGTCATTCAAAAGGCAAAAGAAGCCAAACTGTTTTTAATGCAAGTAGATGCTAGAGCGGTAGAGGCTCTGAGCAGCCTGCAGCATCCTAGCTGCTGACCTCAGCAATCTGCTTGTTATTATGCAGTTGGACCTCAGACTGTGGTGCTGGCCAAGTATCATTTCCACTTTATGTAAAGAACGTGGATTCGGAGCAGTGTCTACTGAGCTAATGAGTCAGATTTGGAATAAGGCTCTGAGCTATGCCTACATATGAATGAGGTGATTCCAGTCCACTAACCAACTTCCAGAGACTTAGAAAAAAAAAATAAAAGAATTTGACTCAGTCTTGATATAATTTGGTCAGAAAGAGCCAGAGACTAAGTCATAGAACCAAGAAGAATGTGTGTTTTCATGGGTACATAGCACGCGCATAATCCCGTGATTTTCAAAACAGAGTGATTGAGGTATTTCTGATGTGAGGTAAATTATGCAAGCATCCTGCCTGCAAGCCTTGGATGTTCCTCAGTGGAGGCAACATTTTAGATGCTCTTGGTTTCCCAGGCTCCCAGAGAAAGAGGTCTAAACGGGCAAGGGCCTTTTAGGGAGAGGCAGACTGCGAACAAGTGAGGAAACAGGACGTGAAGGGGCTGCCTTCGGAGCCTGGCCTC
>CABHPQ010168328.1:24357-45399 GCA_902168405.1 Peromyscus aztecus | reverse complement strand
TGCTCTGGCACCTTCAAGTGGCTGGAACCTAGCAATAGCTGTTTGTGTCCCATCTGAAATGGCACGGCTGTGCCTCTGAAGGACACAGGGCCGAATAGCTGCTTCATGGCAGAGACGGGCTCCTGGGGCATTATCTGAGTGTGTGGTTCTTATCTGCTTTCAGTATTTGTTCAGTATTTATTAATCAGCTCACTTAAAATACAGTAAGGCTTGTCTCTGTTTTGAAATGTTGATGATACTATTATTATATAATTTTAATAGCATATTGATTTTCATGAAATAGTGTTATCAATTGTCATGATTTTTTAAAGTAAACAAAAGATTTTTTTACAGATCTGTTTTTATTTTCTATTTCATTTGTGTCTGTGTGGGATATCTGTGTCTGAGTGAAGGTGCTGAGGACAAGAGAAGACATTGGGCTCCTGGAGCTGGACTTACAGCAGTCTGTGAGCTGCCTGACATGCCTAACAGCTGGTAGCTGAACTCAAGTCCTCTGCAAGAGCAGTACACGCTCTTAACAACTTAGCCATCTCTATAGCCCCAGAAATACCACTTTTAAGGGGAGTAAGGCCAGTCAGTGAATGTCTTTAATCCCCACACTGGGGGGCATAGATAGGCAGATCCCTGTGAATTCCAGAATAGCCAGGACTACATAGAGAGAGCCTGTCTCCAAACCAAAAACAAACAAACAAAAAGTAGTTGTATTGGCGTAATGGCTAGATTGTTTGAACCCAGTCTTTATGCTTTTGTTTTTCTGCAGCTTTGAAAGACATGTACTTGTCTGAGATTAAACTAAGTTTAGAAACATTTTTATTAAAGATATTGCCTTTCTGTTTTTATTTTCCAGAAAATTGTGGATTCTTCTTCCCAGAAATAAAAAGAAATCTAGGCAAATATGTGCACCGCTGTCCTGAGTCTGTAAGAAGATGGCTTCGAGAGCTGAAGGCTGCTGGGAAAACTACCATGTTGATCACCAGTTCTCACAGCGACTACTGTAAGCTTCTTGGCACTTACATCCTCGGGTGAGTGACCAGCCATTCTTCATGGATTTCATTGCTCTGCTTTCGGTGATCACTGAGGACTGACTGGAATCTTTCCTGGAATGCTGGGGCTGTTCATGGAAGATAGCAAGCCATGTATTTTCACTTCTGTAAACACGGTTGGCTGCCCCAACTGCACAGGACGTGCTTGATCACACACAGACAGGAGGTATCTAGGCAGGAAGTATGTCAGGGTGTATGCTTGTCACCAGTTGGACAAAGGCAGAAGTATGTAGTCTTGTGGGTTTTACCTTTACGCTGACTAACTTAATTCACAGCCATTCTCAGAATCCCAGCCAGCATCCATGCCTAGCCAGTGCCCATCATCCTGGCCAGTATTTAATAAATTTGCTTCAAATCTGGCTTTTAAAAAAATACATATATACTCCCCGAGAGATTGTAGGTATAGCCCTGTATCCATTTCAGTGCAGATCCGTGCACTGGGCTGTTTAGCAAAGTCAGTGATGGAATTAACATAAAATCAAGGCAATAGATTCTGAAAATGGATCGACATGATTCAGGCCCTTCTTTATAATTACTTGTGTGGCCTGGGATACAGTTTGTAACTTCTTTGAGCCCTAATTTCATTATCTTAAACTATTAAACAATTCCTTATGAATAGAAGGGCATATTTAAATCGTACATACAGTAAATGCTATCCATACGTATTGGGCAGAATAGCTGATAAGCTTTAATAATTTTTAAACTAATATACCTCATCCTTGGCAATACCAGGGAAGGCCCAGGATTCCACAGAAGGCTGTTAGATTTCTTCTAAGATTACAAACCTCAGCAAACCCAATTGCCTTGAGTGTGAACCAAGCTATAGGCCCTCGGCTTACCTCCATCAATAATCTTTAGCCCTAGGATTTCTGTGTTCTTTAGCATGTGTGCAGATTTAGTCTACTCTGTGGCGTACTTACCAGGGAACCGATTTCCTCCTTTCTGAGAAATATGTAGGCAGCTTCCTTGCAGTGAACTCAAGCTGGTGTCCAGGGTCGCTGGGAAGGGCACCTCTTCAGGAGACCTTTGCAGCCCTGGTGTAGGACCATGCAGGGGAACACCCAGGGCTTTCAGTTCCCTTTTCCACCATGGGTAACCAACAGCCTGCTTCTCATCTTAATTTCTAGTCTCTGCACATTTCATTTATTACCGTATCCTGAAGTGGTGTTTCTCCAGGGTAATGGTGAGCCCCAGAGAGAACTGCCCTTCATCGGATAGTCCTTAGCATAGCACTCCACACACTGATGTTGTCATCTACAACTTGTTACAGAACTTCACTGGTTTTCAAATGTAACTTCCTGTGTTTTGAACACTCTGAGAACTGTCACTGGGCTTAATATAATGCTGCATTCTGTAGGACCCGTATAGTACCAAATCCATTGACTCTTCAGCTAGGAAGTACAGATGGACTCCAGCCCTCGTGTTTGCGAACGTGGACCATTTCCGGCTACTAGAGATTCTCTTGCTTGCCAGGGTGTTTTCATGAGAGTGAGTTCCACATCTAGGCCAGCACTGCCTCTGTGCTCTTTCTCTCTCTTCTCTCTCCTCTCTCTCTCTCTCTCTCTCTCTCTCTCTCTCTCTCTCTCTCTCTCTACTTTTCTTTCTTCTTTACTTGGGTTTCTTTTCTTCGTTATGTTTGTGCTCTTAGTAATTGTCATATTTTCAGAAAAATTGGCTAGGACCCAACCACCTTCTCTTTCCAGCGTAGCTTCCAACATAAAGTGTATAAAGTAAATGTAAAGCATGTGAGAGTTGATCAAAAGACGAACATTGATGCCGTGATAAAATGCTCGCGCAAAGATTAGGATCTGTTTTCTATGGAACTTTCTAATTCCTTAAGGGAAATCTACTTTGCTTTTTAGGAAGGATTTTGCAGACCTTTTTGACATTGTGATTACAAATGCATTAAAGCCTGGATTCTTCTCACATTTCCCGAGCCAGAGGCCTTTCCACACTCTCGGTAAGTTCTGTTTCGCTGTCTCTCATTTGTATCTTTGACGAACACCAAGTGTAAAATAATCTGTTATATAGGGAACATCATGTCTCCTCAAGAAGAGAAGGAAAATATAAGCCTGCTTTTACATTAAACTTTACTCAGCTTTGCTTTATAACTCACTTTATATGGTAATCATTTGTTTACATGTCAGCCTCTCCCTCTTTTCAGTGACAGAGGGCAGGGATCGCTCCTGAAATGCTGTGATATAAGTAATACACTACAAGTGCTTGAGGGAATGGGTTAATAAGTCAGAGTCAACCATTTTGGGAGCAGAAGTCCCTACAGAATCCACAAAGATCAAAACAGCACTGGCACATACCCATGTGCGCACACACACACACACACACACACACACACTCACACACACACAGACATACACACACATATATACATGCACACGGACACAGGCTTTCTCTGCAACAGGCCAGGCCTTCAGAAAAGGCTAGTGAGAACTGTCACAGTCAAAGAAAGAGACCGATGGACAGACAAGGCTGCATGAAAAGAGCAGACACTTTGCAGTTGAGAAAGAATTTTCCCAGCCCTATTTTCAATGTTTGGAGGAACCTCTACACTATACTCATTTTCTTTTACTCAGTAGTATGCAGGAATTCCCTTTTCTTGATATCCTTACCATGTACTATTTGTTTAATTCTCTCATATATTACATTCCCGCCACAGTTTTCGCTCCCTTCCCCTCCCCCAGTCTCGCATTCCCCACTCGCCCTCTCCCCCAGATCCACCCCCTCCTTCTCCTCTCAGAAAAGAGCAGGCCTCGCAGGGACATCAACCAAATGTGACATAATATGCTACAATAAGACCAAACATGTACCATCATATCAAGGCGACCCAGTAGGAGGAAGAGGATCCCACAAGCAGCCAAAAGAGTCAGACACAGCCCCTGCTCCCACTGTCAGGAATCCCACAAGAACACCAAGCTACTCAGCCGTAACATATATGTAGAGGATCTAGGTCAGCCCTCTACAGGTTCCCTGCACTCTGCAAGCCTCCGTGAGGCTCGCTCGGTCAGTTGATTCTGTGAGCCGTGTTCTCATGGTGTCCCTGTCCCCTCTGCTTCCTCTGATCCTTCCTTCCTCCCCCTCCTCCGCAGAACTCCCAAGTTCTGCCTAATGTTTGCCTGTGGGACTCAGCATCTGCTCCCATCAGTTGATAGATGAAGTCTCTCTAGTCTTTTTTTAAGGAAAAAAAAACTTTCTGAAAGGAGTGAGGTGATAACTCTTTGAGCCTTTGACTTGCTTTCTCTTATTGATTAATGATGATGAACTTTTTCATAGATTATTGGGCATTTGTATATCTTTGAAGAAATGCTTGCTCAGGACCTATGTTTCATTCAGGTTGTTACTTTTCTACTGAGTTTTTTATGTGGTTGCTACTCTGGTGGTGGAACCTGGGAGAATCAAGCCTAAAAATGAGGTGGACTAAAGTCTCATACCATAACCAACTTTATTCAGAGCATCAGACAATTTATACTCCTCGGGTTAAGGAGAATCACGTGACTAAAGTTCTCACAAGTTCAAGCTGTATATAGTCACAAGGACAGGCCACACATGGCAAAAACATGTTTTTCCATAGAGGTATGTAAAGGATAGTGTGAACAGTTAACTGAATAACAGCAGCAAGTAATCTGAAGTAAACTCACTCCTATCCGCTACATCTGAGAGATGCATACATTCCAAGAGCAATTCTGTGTTTTGAAGAAACTGAGGTCACAAGACTTTTGTCTTGTTTCCTTGGAGTGTTCTCACAAGAACTCAGAATTCTCCTCACATGGCTCTGGAGATTCCTGGACCATGTTCCGGTATCTCCCCCCACCCCTTTTTAAAGCAGGATTCCAGAGCAGTTTTGACTTGAGATGATGTAGATAAATCTAACTGTCATTTGATGCATGAGTATCCTATAAGCAAGCAAATTATAAACATTAAGTCAGTGGAAACATTGTGTGTAATACTCTGCCACCAAGAACAGGGATCCAAACTATGTCCAGTATTATTGATCACATCATTATACTGACTGGAAAAATCTAGAGAATATCTTGAAAAGGGACCCATATGATTAGTAGTTCTGATATCTTGTAGAATGTAAGTCCATGTTTGCCTTTAATAAGAACACAAATATTGTGATGTCCTATGCAAATAAATGATTTCAATCCCAAGGAAAAATAAAATGCAGTACCTTCTTCAGATGAATAAATGAGTCTGTTACAGTCCCAAGGTTCAGTCATAAACACAGAGTCATTAGAAAAGATAACAGGAGCTGGATCCATCCAATCTATAAGTTGAAGCAAAGGAGGATGAGGAACTTAAGACCAATACACATACTCAGCAGCATTCACTGCAGATGCACAGTCAGTGAAAGATGAGGAACATATGACCAGTACACATGCTCAGAGGCACTCACCACAGATACACAGGTCCAAGGAGGATGAGGAACATATGACCAGTACATGTGCTGAGGCACTCACCGCAGATGCACAGATCCAAGCAGCTAGCATTGCCAGAAAGAGATTCTTGTATGACAAGGGCTCTGTGTGTTTACTTCTTCCATGATGCACAGGGCCTTAACTTGGTCCCAGATGGGCAGACTTGACTTCGGTTGATATGGTTGATATCTTGTTTTGCCCTTTAGCTGGAGGTTTGCTGTCTTTCTGGTGACTTCCACTGTCTCCTCACCCTCTGTCATTGTCCTTAATGGCCCGGGGCTGGAGGAGCCAGAGAGGAATCCCAAATGTCTCAGTGATCCATCTGCAATGACAGATGTATAACCCTCCCCAGTTTTCTTCTTGAGAAGTAAAAATAGGGCAGGTTAATGCATCAGCTTGCTTATTTCCTTCTGAAAACAAATAAAAATAACAGGAAAAGGTTGGAGTGTGCAGGAATATGAGTGTATTGCTGGAAATAATCCTACAACATAAGCAGAATCTGAAATATATTTAAGGATTTATGAATTAACCATAATAAGTGAATCAAGGGGCTGGAGAGTTGGCTCTGTGGTTAAGAGCACGGGCTGCTCTTCCAGAGGTCCTGAGTTCAATTTCCAGCAACCACCTGGTGGCTCACAACCATCTGTAATGGGATCTGATGACCTCTTCCGTCATGCAGGTATACGTGGAGGCAAAAAAAAAACTGTATACATAATAAATAAATAAATCTAAAAGAAAAATGAATCAAACAACCAGGTCTACCTGTTGGGCTGAGGAAAAAGAAGTATTAATAAATTGATGACTGTCTGGACCATGAATTCCTCCAGTACCCTTAGATGAACCATCAGTACACTAAGTATCTGCCTGTGGAATGGGCGAAGGTTGGAGTAAAGTAAGCACTTAGTACTTTATGGCCCTTGGGCTGTAAATAAATCCATTCCAAAGGTGTATCCTCTTGTGCTATAATACCTGTAGGAGACAATTTAGTGGGGAAAATAAGTCAGTTTAAAGTCACTGAAGGGTCCACATGATACACAAATTCAAATAACTAATTCTTTTCTTGCCTCTCGAGATAATATGCAAAGACTGTGCCATGCCACTTCTCCTTCCAGAGTTTTAAATAGATTGGTTAGTGCATTAGAAATACCAAGCACCGTTCATGAGGCCCAAAGGAACTGGAAAAAGAATTCCATTTTCCTGCCATGCCCCAGCTTATCTTGGTTGTAAAGTTAGCTTTCTTATGGGCTCTCCTAAGTCCTCATCAGAAAGTTGAGAGAATTCAAGAGTAAGTTGATTATCAAGTCCCTCACCCCAGACTTCAGGGTCACCTTCAGGCAATGGAGGATGTCTATTTAAAGGAGGCTGAAGTAAAGGACCTGAGGGAGCTGTCACCAGCATAGATTTACTTTCAATTTTGACTGAACAGGGCAAATCTTTTTTGCCTCTTTTGCCAATTGTAAAGTTAGATCATCTAGTTTATATTCATTCAAGGAATTAGCCATCTCTTCCTCATGATTAATGTCTTCCTTACCACCCTTAAATATTTGAATAACAGTCTGAATTAATCCCTAAGTGACCCAAAATTGAACAGGGATTTTTTTTTTCCCTAGTGTGTGTGCCTTTTCAATATCATTTTGGACTCTGTCCCATACTCTTACATCTAAAGTTCCTTCTTTTGGAAACTAGGGATTGTAATCATAAACAACTTGCAAGCAGTCTAATAGCTGTGATTTTAATACTTGTGCCCTCCTTTTTTACAAAATGATGCGTAAGGCAAAGCCTTCCGTGGTTCCTGCCCCATCATGCTCACTCACCTCCTGTGAGGGTCCCACTCTCTTGTCTCTTAGCTGACTGCAGGTCCCTGATTCATGGCACCCCTTGTTTACCACTCAAAAGGCAGTGGGACATGGGCAAATGGAGCCTAAAAATGTGGTGGACTACATAAGTAATAAATGTAATAGCCAAGCTTCTCCAGAGCCTCAGACAAGTTCTGTTCTGAGGGTTAAAAAGAATCACATGAGTGAAGTTCCTATGAGTTCAAGCTGTATGCAATCATAAGAACAAGCCATACATGGCAAAAATAAGTTTTTTCATAGAAGCATAGAAAGGATAGTGTGAACAGTTAATTAAATAACAGCAGCAAGCAACAGTGAGTCATCTGAAGTAAACTCACTCCTGTCCACTACAGCCGGGAGGAACACAAAACATATTCCAAGAACAAGTCCATGTTTGGAAGAAACTGAGGTCAGAAGACTCTTGTCTTGTTTTCCTGGAGTGTTCTCACCAGCACTCAGAACTCTCCTCACACAGCTCCATTCCTAGAATGTATGTCAACACTTACACATTTTGGATATCATTTGGGCTTTGCAGATGTATTCTCCCTCCTACACATTGTCTTTCTACTCCACTGACTGTTTCTTTTGCTGTGTAGAAGGCAGCTTTTTAGTGTGACGTTGTAACCCATTTGTCCATCATTACTCTATTACCCCAATTAGGAATCCGGAAAAGTCTTATGAAACCTAAGTTTGTAATTCTAGTCTGCTCTTTCAAAGTCTAGATTGGTCTGTTGTGACTTCTCTAAGATGCCTAGAAACCTCAATTATAAATGTCTCTTCATGCTCACCATATAGATGTTTAGAAATGCCTTAGTGTCCGAGTATGTCTGAGGTTCTTTGGTGCCTTGATCTTCTGAACTTCTGATATAAAACATTTAAATGGAAGATACAAAGAATCCTAAGGTCTGGGGATATAACTCAAATAGATGAGTTTGGGAGTGCAAGAGAAGATACAGCGGTCTGTGTTCATCAGAGCGTGGGGGAGCATGGCATTGCTCTTCCTGGAGAGCCTGTGGCTCTCACCCTGTCGCTGTGTTTACTTCCTGTGAGCTCTGCCCTCTCCAGCTGTGTCAGTGCCCCCACACCCACACCCCTCCACCCCCCTTCTCCGGGTCCCCATCTTCTGACTAATGATGGCAGCCTTCGGTGTGGGCATCTCCTTCCCTCTGCTGGCCTTCAGCTCTGTGGCTGCTTTTGCTCACTTGTGCGTGGATGGATAGGTCCCAATTTCTTGTCCTCTGACCTACAGAGATGTAGTTTGACCTTTACGCTTTCCACACCCCAGAGCAGGTCTGGAAGACTGGATTGCTCACAGGAGCTCATCAGCCCCCTGCCACTCAGCACGCTGACATTTCCACGATCCCCAATTCTCTCAGGAATGTTGCCAGCCACGGATCTTATGAAAATGATGAAAACTCAGTTATTCTCTGGGTCACACCCTGCTCCCCATCTGTCCTTTGGCTCGCCACTACCTCCCTACCTCTGCCCTCATCTTCTGTCAGGTGATTTGATGCAGCACTGCTGTATGTTTGGGTCACTACACTCAGTCGCCGAGCTCCAGCCCACATCAGCCTTGTAACCCTCAAGCCACATTCCCTGTTAACGATGCCCATCAGATCAGGCCTCTGCTATACCGCCCGAAGTAAATTAAATCTTTGTTCCAGTTAAAGGCAGAGAAGTAAAATGAAGACAGTGACCTTGCTGAAATAGAAAATTCCAGGAGCCGGTCTCAGTGTTCAGTGTGTCTTTGATGAGTGGCATGTGCCTGACGTCAGTGGTTGTCATGGTAACTAGAGAAGAGCCGATGGTGCTGTAGCCAATGGGGGCCCAGCAACGCTTTCAGCCTGATCCCTGCTGACCTTAAGAAAAGTGTGGGGGCGAGAGAAGCATCATGTAGGCAGAATCTGCATCCTCCTTTCCTGCACTACGCAAAGGGAGACCACAGCCCTTACCAGGGCTGAGGTTTTGGGGAGGAAGGGAGGATCTCTGTCTCTAAGATTATAAATTTCGGATGGACCCAATTCCTATCTGGCCACCGCACTGCCCACTCCCTCCCGGCCCCATTGTGGAAACTCAGCATACATCTCTGGTCCCCTGGCCTCAGCTGTTGTCAACACGTGGACTCCCCATCTTTCTCTAGCTTAATCTCCTTTCCTGGCTCTCGCGGGGTATTTTCTCCTGCGCAACAGCAACATTCGCTTTCCTTCCATCCAGAAAACAAAGACAACCAAGCATGCTGATGAATCACCTTGTGTGATTGCCGAGCTGACTTAACCGTGACACTGCGGGAGCCAGAGCCCCTTGTCTCCACGCTTTTGCGTGCTGCGCAATCCTTATGTAATCTCCCACCCCGCCGCTCTCCTCCTAACCCTCCTACCTCTCCTCTGCGGCTTTTCATTCACACTGACGTCAGTCTGTTGTTTGCTGTTAAGCAGGTCAGTATCTTTCCAGTTACTCGCTTATTGGCAGGCACAGTATATATTTAATCACATCCACACAGTTATGTAGGTTCCCACCCCATATAAGCATCCTTTGGGTAGTAAGTTCTCCTTCTCTTCCCTAGTGTGTACTGGCTACAGTATCTGCTGAAAACATGGCCTTTTATCCTCATCCGGGTCTTTGTCTGACAGAGCTGCTCTCTCTGTCACTGCTTCAGAGACAGTAGTGTATATACAGAATCACCCATGGCTCTTGTTAAAGTGGCGACTGCTTCCGTGGGCCCGGTGAAGCCTTGGGTTCTGCATTGCTGAGCTCAGAAGATGACACTCTTAGGGACAGGAAATACAGGGGAAGCGCCCCCTCCTCTGTCTGGTGACTCCCTAACCTTGCCCTATGGCACTCACAGATAGTAGGCCTTTTCTGTTCCCTCTCTAAGGCGGTTCCCTCCTGGGCATCACGGGGGAAGTTGCCTGCAGAGGTTTCTCTCCCACTGAGATGTGCCTTCTGTGGGTAGCAGCTGTGTTTAGAAAGCTGTCCTTAGCACCGTGCCCATAATATTGAAACATTACTGAATAAAAGTGGCTGAATCTGTCACTGTACCAGGTACAATTCCTGAGACACACCGGGATTACAGATGTGTGCTTACCACATTGGGCCCATGTGGGCTCTGGGACCCAAACAAGGTCCTTCGAGAAGCACTTTTTCCAGTAAGCCATCTATCTCCCAGGCCGGCTCCTGGTTCTGATCTATTCTGTTTGCTCCAACTTACTGGCAGGCTGTTTGTTTCCTTTGGTAGTATAATTTTCCTGGTATAGCCCCTGTTTCGTGAGCTCCTCCTGAGGACACACAATTAAAACTGCTTACCCTAGACAGGATGCCAGCAGAAACAAAGAATAATTGTGCCAGTGACTTAATTAGCTAATTAGGAGCTCATGCTCGTCTAAGTAAACCATTGAAAGAAAAAATTTCTTTTTCTTCCAGCAGTTAAATGACTGACTACCTATCCTCAGGAATGGGTAGGACTTCATGGGCCCCTCCCCCAGAAAAAGGGACAGTTAATGGACCCAGCCTTCTGCAGGTCTCCTGTCTCTTCCTGATGCCCACAGTTGCTAAGGGTTCAACAGGCAGGAGCCATGTCACCCTGGAGAAGAAGTCATTAGTAGGATAATTGTTATATCAAACCCCCAGTACAAATTAGCGTTTTAATAGATATTTTGCTTGAACTTTTTCATTCTACTCATGGCAAGAAATATACATAAACTGTATGAAGATATGCAATGCTTGGGGAGGGTCTTAGCTCACGCTGTGGAAAAGTTATATGAAGCTAAGTAGGAACCATTCATCAAGGCTCACATATAGGAAGGAATCCTTGAAACAGTGAGAGTTCCAACTAGGTTTAAAATCATAATCCATTGCTTAGTAATGTTAGAGACAGAGAAGGGATAATCTTGGTGTTACACAAAGGAACACATGAGCAAGGCAAAGCATCTCTATAAAAGGGTAAGTTATGGCTCAGAGCAGGCCAGTCAGCACATGGATAGCTCTTGAGATGGCTCCCATCCCTTATCCTTGCCAGGTTGGTGACTATATCTCAGCCCATTGGCTGGAAGCTGATTTCATCATCTGCCACAGTTGGCTAATCAGTGCAAAGGAAAAGGGGAGGTTCAGGAAATATGAGTCCTTGCCAGGCTAACTGCACATCCATCATGACCTCTACCTTTCACATAAAATGAACACAATCTTCACGGTATTCTGCAGACTTGCTTATTAAAAATATATTTACTAACTATGATTTTGTCCTGCTTTTTTAAAAATAGATATTCCAGCCCCCCACTTTTACAAGGAAAGAGCTACAAATAGATTGTACACACCCTGTAGAATAAATTAGAATCTGAACTGGAAACAGAAATCAGTTACTTTCTCATCTCACTTCTTTTAGATGACTGGGTCTCTACATTCATTTGAATCAGAAATTTTTTTTTGGGGGGGGGGCAGAAATCAAACCCAGAACCTCATACATGCTAAGCAAGTTCTCTACTGCTGAGCTATGTATACAGTACTTAAAATTTCAGAAACCATAATTCTATAGATTTTTTTTTGTACTTCATAAGCAGCAGAAAGATTTCCACTGTCTTTGAGAAGTGAATATCTACATATCAAATCTCTACATATCAAATCTAAGTCTACTTTCAAAAACATCTCTATATTTACCATTGTCCGCAAGCCTACATTATATACACAGTAAGACATTGGTACTGAATGAAAATAGACAAGAGAAGGATTACTTTTTGGTGTCTGTCTCCGAGAAACAGGTTGAATCTTCTTAGAGTGTTAATGTTGGTCGGGTCTTCAGACTATTCTTTTGAAAGTAGGATTTTCACTGGACTACAGAAAAATGAAAAAAGCAGATTCTATAATTGACAGCAAGACTGGGTTAAAGAGCCCTTGACCATCAGCTTCCAGTTGTACATGAGCTTTAATCATCCATATTTGTACTTTCGTAAGTGTTCAAAGTAGTTTAGATTGGATAGACATTTACCTCATGTTATAGTGATGTATATTTCACCTGTTGTATTAAGGTTGACAAATTACTTCCCATTTAGCTGCAGTGACTGTCATTTAGTCTACAAATACACATATAAGGTGATGTGTGTTATAAGCTGAACACACATTTAGGGAGCCTGCTTATGACTTTTACATGTAGAAGTTAAATTTTAGCCGAGGTACTTATCAATGCCAGAGATGCGGCTTTAATACCTGACTTACATAGCTTTTTCCCTTCTGTGTAAACTCTCATTCTGTTCCAAGGTTGATTTTATAGCAAAGCTGACAAAACTTAAGCTTTAGGACCCCCTCAGTTGTCCTTCTAGATCCCAGTAGAGACCATGACAATTTGGTATTCATTCTCTAAAAGAGGATTCTTTGTATATGGCTGTGTCTCATTGAGAACATTCTTAGAGGCACAGCAGAGAAGCCAAAGGTAGCAAAACCTTGATAAAGAACAACTGTTTTGAAATCAAAAGTCATTGCATTCCTGGGGAAGGGGGCCTTCTTCCTCCAATGTAATTCCCAAAGCTGTACTAATGGCTACCAGAGTCTTTGATAACATACCACCTTTTTCATTAAACTTTATTAAACAGGCAGATTATCATCAGCTCCCAGCCTGTGTCCAAGGCATGTAATAGCAGGTTATTAGATACAATCCAGGGTGTTAGATGCACTTAACTTCTTTCACTAGCCCTGCTTTATCAGGGGTTGGGAGAGTTGTGGATTAGGCAAAGATCAATAGCATGGCAGGAGGGAGAAGACAAGTTGGACCAGTTGGCACTCATGCTTTGATATCAGGTGGTCCTCCACTACTCTTTATTCCTGCCCTAAGCTAGGAGTAGGGTGAAGTAATTGAATCCTCTCAGGTGCAACTTTGTTTTGTTTATTGAGACAGGATTTCTCTGTGTAACAGTCCTGGCTGACCTGGAACTAACTCTGTAGACCAGGCCAGCCTCGAACTTACAGAGATCCACCTGCCTTTGCCTCCCAAGTGCTGAGATTAAAGGCATGTGCTACCACTGCCTGGCTGCAATATTTTTAATTAAAAAAAATGTATACAATACATTCTGATCACATTTTTTCCTCTTTCTCAACCCCTCCGAAATCATCCCTATTTCCTCACTAATTTAACTCCTTGCCCTTTCTCTCTCTCTCTCTCTCTCTCTCTCTCTCTCTCTCTCTCTCTCTCTCTCTCTCTCTCTCTCCAATAGAAACAGAAAAAAAACACAAAATACAAAGACCACACACACCAAAATATAAAAGCAAAAGGTCAATAAGACCAAAAATAAAAACAAACAAACAAACAAACAAAAAGACCCATTTAGCAATATGAGAAAAAAACATTACCAAAATACCATTGGGTTTGTTTTGTGTTGGCCAACTACTCCTGGGCATGGGGCTTACCCTGGTGTGGTTAATATACCCAGAGAGACTCCATTAAAGACTACTAAGTTTTCCTTCCTTCCAGTTGCAGATAGCTTCTTTCTTAGGGGAGGGACCCATGTCCACCTCCCCTCTCAGTGCTGGGATAGGGCGCAAATTTTAAACCTGGATTTAACAGGTCACTGGTAAAAGTCCATTCCCTCTGCTCTACTTCCCAAAAGACAGGACTGAATTGGGTTTCCATGATGATGTTCACTAAGTGAACCATTTTATTAAAGCAGAAGCAGGGTAACCAGCAGGTAAGGTTGCTTCCTGCCATGACAGGGTACCCAGCAACCTGAGTTTAAGCCACAGAACCCATTTAGTTGAAGGAAAGAACCAACTCCTGAGATTTGCACCTCCAAATGTGTACCATGGCATGCATGTATACCAATGCCTGTATGTGAACACACACACACAGTGCTTCCTGAATGCACAAGTCCTTCCCACATGGTTTCTTTCTATCCGTGGTCTGTGGCCCTGGGTGAAACCCAACTAAAAAGTGGTTGTCAATCATATTTGCAGAGAACGATGAGGAGCAGGAGGAGCTGCCTTCTCTGGATAAACCTGGCTGGTACTCCCAAGGGAACGCTGCCCACCTTTATGAGCTTCTGAAGAAAATGACCGACAAGCCTGAACCCAAGGTAATTTCTGATGGAGGCAGAGTCCTTGATGTCCACATACAGATACAAATGGTTGTAAACAAAAGCATGGCTGTAAACGGTTACAATGGAGTATCTAGGTGGGTCATATGCCTCTGAGCATCGGCTACACCTCTTCTTTTTCCTCTTCTGACTAGATACACCTTTGGTAGGTACTTGGTCTTTTATCTCTGACAGAAAAACAAGGATTCCAAAGAGGCCACAGCTCAAGAAAGTACATGATTCAGACATGGAATGCCTGAGAAATGGCATTCTGATAACACCTAATCAAAGACTATTTTATACATAAAACAAGCAGTGTCTGAAATGGCAGTGACTTACCAGCTTTCCCTAGAATTGCTTGCATTTGACCCCTTGATCACATCATCAAGGTTGGACATTGGTGTATGTTTCCTCTCCATGATGTATACCATAAGCCCAGTGAGCAGGAAAAACTATTGGGTAGCTGAGCCCTGGTCCAGGCTTTCTTAGCCTCCTGAGAACTGGTCAGGAGTTCCGTGGACACAGGACCTAGATGAGGAGCCTCTGGTTCTTACCTTAACCTCACACTCTGTTCTGTGAATTGAGGGGTACAGAGGTCTAGAGCAGTAGGGCTTTGCCTCAGAATCCCTGGGGGGCCCTCTAAACTTTACATGCTGGAGCTGTACATTCATGAGTTCTGTTTCAGCAGATCCAGGGCGAGTTCTCAGGGTGGCTAAACCCTTCAACAGTGGTTATGGTGTGTGTTCTTTTTTTTTTTTTTTTTAGTTTTATTTTTATTTATTTATTTATATTTTTTAAAGGTTTATTTATTTATTATGTACACAGAAGAGGGCGCCAGATCTCATTACAGATGGTTGTGAGCCACCATGTGGTTGCTGGGAATTGAACTCAGGACCTCTGGAAGAGCCGTCAGTGCTTTTAACCTCCGAGCCATCTCTCCAGCCCTGGTGTGTGTTCTTAATAATAGGTAGTCCCTGTAAGTTGTCAGTTTTAGTTCTAGAGGCAGATTTAATTATAGATGTGAGAAAATACACGGGCTCACTTCTTCATTAGGAAAATCAAATAAAATTGTTTCTCATCTTCTGCCTTCCTTCCATCTTCAGCAAACCTCCAGATCAATTAGGACAAATAATTGGTCATCTGTGAAATTATTTCGGAAGTTTAAGTCACTTACGCCATTTTGGTTCTCGGACTCTGATGCCTGTTGAGGGCAGTTTTTCTGTTTTCTGTGCAGCGGCCACCATTCTCACATCCATGCCTCATTCAGAATTTTCTGTCCGCATCATAGGTCGTTTACTTTGGTGACAGCATGCACTCAGATATTTTCCCAGCCCATCACTATAGTAACTGGGAGACAGTCCTCATTCTTGAGGAGCTTCAGGGGCAAGAGATGGAGAAGGCTGAGGACGCAGAACCTCTAGAGAAGAGAGGAAAATATGAGGTAAGGATCCTGTCTGTCCTTTTCTTCAGTGTTTGAAAGCTGAGGTCCTCTTATGCTATCCGACTCTAAAATGAGCTGGGAATGGTGTCATCTACCTGCAGTCCCACCACATGATAAGTGGAACAAGAGGGTCAGTATCTCAGGGCTAGCCTTGGCTACATAGTGAGTTTTACCCCAGCCTTGGCTTCATGAGACCCTGTCTCAAAAAAACAAATTATTCTGGTCTGACTGAATACCTTCATGTTTCTATAGTTTATGTTTGAATCACTGTAATTTAATGGCTTCCGCCTAAACAGGTAGTTGTAGCCAACTTAGTTGTATCATCTGCTTTTAAGAACCTAGTATGTGCCATCGTCATTCCATCGTGGATGCAGAGAACTACATGACACCCTCCCCCCCTTTAACTGGGGAGTTCTTGGCTGTGAGAGACATGAGTCACTTTTTTTCAGTGGTGTAGCTGCTGCTAGGTTGCCCAAGTTCCAGTAAAAAAGCCCACATCCTTGCTCATGCAAGCAGCCCTAATTAAACTCAGTGAGTCATTTTTAAAAAAGACGCCAAAGTCGGAGGGGACTTGTTGGGAAGAGGGAGTTCAGGGGAAGGGGGAGAGGTGGTAAGGAGGTGAATATAATCCAAATCCATAATATACATGTGTGAAATCAAGGGAAAAATAACAAAAGAAAAAATGTAATCTGTCATATATCTCCCTGCCTAGGTTTAAAAGTAAAGGAAGCAACTGTGTGTTTTTTTTGTTTTGTTTTGTTTTTTCCCCACAAATATCTTGACATAAACCTGAGCCTCCCACCTGATGATGTCCTGTTGCTGCGATGCAGAGCTCAGGCCTGGTGCTCTGAACAGCACAGTATAAACACCACCTCATCAGGTTTAGTCACTTTCCTGCCTCCCTGTGGAGGGGACAGAACTCAATCCCAGCAGAAGGGGACATTCTCTAGAGAACTAAGAGAATGCTGCCACCATGGGAGAGTGTGTTGAGGTTGTTAAGAAAAACATAGCTTTCCCAACCAAGTGTCAAGCATGTAATATAGAAAAGAGTCCCTCTTTCTGTTCAGAAGTTCAAAAACTGCCTACAGAGGATCTGATTTACATGCCTAATGACTTTATTCAGGCTAAATGAGCTTTCACAAATAAAGTTAGTTAACAGGGAATTAGCCGAATCTTCTCAAAGCTGATGCCATGAACTGGAACACTGTTCCTGCGGTGACGCATTCTGTGCTAACCAGTTTCCTTTTGCTGTGTGAACTCAATTTCTACAGTGTTTTGCAATACTTTCCAATCTAAGTAAAGTCCATCTGGAATCTGACGATCACTTTTACCTCCCACGATTTGTGAGAGGAAACATGAGGACCGGGGACATCTCTAATGGAACTTGACAAGCTTCTGCACAAACTCCTTTTTCTAGACTCTTGGTACATCAGCTCATTATCCACTCTTCTGTCAGAGCTTGGTGACAGATGAGGAAAGAGAGTACATATTAGTGATTAGCAAGGCTATTAGAGTGACTAAGGAATAATATTCTTTACCTCATAAAGCCTAAACAAGCAGCCAGTCAACAGTCTGTTCTTGAGACTGGGAATCACTGAGAGTCTTGGTGCCGTGCAGCCAGCCTTGTGTTGAAGGACCAGGACTCTCTCCTGTGGCCTCCTTTGTCACTGTTCTAGTTTGTTTCTTCACTTTAACTAAAAACAAATGAAAAAGAAATTGCATACTTTTTAGAATATTGTGTCTTAAGTTTAGATTAAAAAATAATTTACTTTTAATGCTGAGCATTTTTAACAAATAAGAAAAATAAGGTAACATCCTTAAGTTAGGGAAAGCCTATCTGCTGAATCCACAGTAGGAATGTACTGTAGCTGAAGACAATGAAGGAAGAGGGGAAATGCATACCTGTGTATATATATTAATTACGTGGAGACCGAGGCAGGGCCCAGCAGGGTCTCCTTCCACATTCTGAGCTGGACAAGGATACCTCTTATTGATTACAGCATGTAACAGAACTGGCCATGAGAAAAGAGAAAAAATGTGGAATGAGCTTAAAAGGCGGTTTAGCAAATTGTCGCCTTTTACAGTTATATGACCATTAGCATAGAAAGAATCATCAAGGTACCAAAATAAATAGGAAAGTTCAGTCAGAATGCCAGAACTAAATTGGCATTCAAAAGCCACCAGCTGTTCTCTCCAGCAGTCACAGCCACAACTGGAGAGAGAGAGAAATCATCTACACAGACAACAAAGTGGAAACTCTAGGAAGTAACCCACCAAACACATAAGGCCACCACCAGTGAAACTTGTGCTTCTATTCAAGTTTTTAACTACGAACCTACATAATTGAAGAGATAGACTTAATCTATCTCTTAGATTAGAGTCTATTTACAAGATTGGAAGACTCAACCCTCACAAGACTAAAGAAATGAAATGGGTAAGGAAGCAGGGATTTTTAGCCATATTACAAAGCTTTACTAATTTTTTAGCCTAGTACTCATGACTTGGTACCAAGTGAGCATACCTAACCCAGAATTCTAAAAGTTCCATACTCTGAACGCTTTTACTTTTTGAGTCTGACCTCACTATTATATAGTCCAGGCTTGCCTCAAGCTTGAAGCCCTCATGCTTCGGCCTCTTGAGTTCCGGGAGTATATGGATCAACTACCACACCTGGCTGGTTTCTGAAATTTTTTTAATACCAATAGGATGTTGTTCAAAAATTCCAGTATTTAGAGCCTTTGAATTCTGAATTTTCAGATAATGGATGCTTAAGTAAAATATATTCAAATATTCTCAAAACTGACAAATTCTAAAATCTGGGTAATCCTCCTGGCCCCAAGATGTCAGGAGGAGATATTCACTCCATATATAACAAATGTTGTATAGAGAATAGCATCCAGACAAAGTCCCTTATCACACCACACAGGAGCCAACAGAACATTCCAGTCAGGAGTGAAAGGAGGAGAAAAGTACTTTGATCCCCTTCCTCATCCTTCACATAAAAATAACCTCTGAAGGGATTATAGACCTGAAAATAAAACCACACCTGTAATGTTTATTGAAAAAAAGTTTGAAAATATTTTTGTAACTGTGGTGGTCTGAATGAGAATGACCCTCATAGGTTCATATATTTGAATACTTGGTCCTCAGCTGCTGGAACTGTTTGGGAAGGATTGGGAGGTGTGGCCTTGTTAGAGGAAGTGTGTCACTGCAGGGGGGGCTTTGAGGTTTCAAGAGCCAAAGCCATTTCCTGTTAGCTCTCTATGTCCTCCTTGCTGCATGCTCCCTACCATGATAATCCTGGACTCGACCCTTAACTATAAGCCCCCAATACGCTCTTCTGTAAATTGTCATGGTCATGGTGTCTCTTCACATCAATAAAAAAGTGGCTAAGACAGTAACCTCACTGTAAGGAATGATTTCTCACGTTACAACTTAAAGGATAAGAAGCAGAAATACAGAGCTGGGGAGATAGCTCAATCAGTAAAGTGCTTGCCTCAAAATCCTAAGGGCCTGAGTTCAGTCCTCAGAACCTATGCTTTTAAAAAGCCAGGCTTGGTGGCGTGTGTTTGTAATGCCTGTGGGAGATAGGGGGTGGAGTCATGAGGGGCCACAGGGCAGGCTGGCCAGCCACTCCAGCCAAATCAGTGAGCACCAGGTCCAGTGAGAGAACCTGTCTCAAAAAATAAGGCTTAGAGAGAGCCAGTCCAGTAAGACGCTCAACATCGACCTCTACCCTGCACACACACATGCACACAGAACTAAATAAATACCTACCCTTTGGAAAACCCATCCATAGAGAGTCTACCTGGGAAAGAGTCTGTGGTTAGCCCTTGAAGTGGACATATTTATCTCTCAGTCTCCTCAGCGAAAGCTAGAAAATATTCTTTTAGGAAAAAATAAATACAAAACAAAACTAGTAACCCAGGCATGGTGGTACATACCTTTAATCCCAGCACTTGGGAGTCAGATGCAAATGAATGAATGAATGAATGAATGAAGACTGATGGTTTTTTTTAATTTATTTATTCTTTTTAAAAAGGTGGTTTTTTTTTTCATTTTACATACGAATCCCAGTTCCCCCTCCCTCCCCTTCTCCTGCCCCACCCCCACTCCCCCATCCACTCCTCAAGGGTAATAAGGCCTCCCGTGGGGAGTCAGCAACTCTGGCACACTGAGTTGAGGCAGGACCAAGCCCCTCCCCGCTGTGTCAAGGCTGAGCAAGGTGTCCCACCCTAGGGAATGTGTTCCAGAAGCCATTTCATACACCCGGGATAAGTCCTGGTCCCACTGCCAGGGGCTCCCCAGACAGATCTAAAGCTAGTCATTTTAAACCTTTATTGATGGACTGGCCTCATGTTTCAGATACACTGAAAGCAATAAGTAAGTTTTCATGTCTTCACCCTCTCCTACCCCCCCCCAAAAAAAACCTGAGAAAATTCTTATGAAATTGATTTTTAATTAGGCTTCAATGTAGTAATACTAGTAATGATGATAGGTAAATCAGAATTACTTTAATCATAGAAAAAATATCTTATTATCGACCTTAGGATAGTTTTCAGATTGTGACAACTGACCATTTAAAGAGCCAATTCTGGATCATGTCAAAGGGCACTCGTAATAAGGAAATGGTATTTTCCTTGCAAAAATGTAGTAGGTTCCCAAGCTGGGCTCACAGGCTCTAAAGCATTTTTCTACTTCCTTTTATTTAGTGAGTGAATAAAACACTTGCAAGAGCAGTTCACTGCAGATGCCATTCGAATCACAGTTGTTCCATTCTCTTTCAGGAACCAAAGGTGAAGCCTTTAAACTCCTTGTCAAATAAATGGGGCTCATATTTTACTGACTCAGTCTCGAGACGAGGCGGTGCAGAAGACGCCTTGGTTTACACGTGGTCCTCTAGGAGAATCAGCGCCTACAGCACTATTGCAATTCCAAGCATCGAAGCGATTGCAGGTAATGGAGGGATGCCTGGGAGGCCGCCCTGTCCAAGATAGCAACTCTCAGCGGTGTTATCTTAAAAGAAGGAGTCTGCTCAAGACATTGTTACTTTGTTCCTTTACTTTTGAGATTATAATTTCATTACATCATTTCTCACTTCCATTTCCTCTCTTCAAATCCTCTCATATACCTCTCCTTGTTCTCTTTCAAATTCATGGCTTCTTTTTTCATTAATTGGTACATACATATATGTGTGTGTGTGTGTGTGTGTGTGTGTGTGTGTGTGTGTGTGTGTGT
>CABHPQ010168328.1:0-24347 GCA_902168405.1 Peromyscus aztecus | reverse complement strand
TGTGTGTGTGTGTGTGTGTGTGTGTGTGTGTGTGTGTGTGTGTGTGTATTCCTAAACAGATCCTGCTCAGTCTGTATAATGAGTTGTTGTTGTTGTTGTTGTTTTTTTAGGGGAAAGAGCTTCTAGATATGGCAGCCTGGGTTAGGGGACGGGGACACACACACACCCCTTTCTGGAGCCAACTACAAAGGCTAGACACTTTTTTAAAGTCTGTTTGGAGAAATAGGATACAGGTTGGGAGAATTACCAGGACAAGATGCTTAGGAAGCCCAGTAAGATGAACCTGACTTTGGGGCTACTTTCCCCCAAAGAGTCCACTGATGTTGAGTGAACCTTTCAGTAACTCATATAACTTCTCAGATAGGAACTAGAAGAGATAACGGGCCTGGTGAGCTCCTTCAGTCTCTGTTGTAGGGATGAATTCAGGCAAAGTCCACATTTTCACAGGGGCTGTCTAGCAAAAAATCACAGTCCATCAATGGTTAATGCCTCCATACACTTGGGGGAAATGAGTACCCATTCACATTATTCTGGGACTCAAATACTTCCTTAAAACAAGTCATATAGTGTATAGCCTAGAGTGAATAATTGCCAGGAATATGAGGCTCGAAACCACAAAAATAATAACAAAACCAGCCAGCTACAGAAAACCAAGGAATGAGATATTTTGTAGATGTAAAAACTAAGAGAATGGAAATTTTTAATCAAGTCTTTCCAAATCAAAATTGATTTGTAGTGAATAGACTTCACAGCTAGTTAGACACAGTACAAAGTGAAATAGCTCAAAGGAGATGTGCAGTGGCTGGCAGCTGAGCTGCGTGTCAGAGAGAGCAAGCCAGACAAAACTGAAAGGAGCCAGGTGTCATGGCTGGGAAGCGGGGAGAGAGGTGTATCTTGTCTGTTCTGATGTTGGAGACACTTCCTCACAATGTAACACAGTAATCACGTTCTTAGGAATGAGTTATGTCCCCTACAGAACCCTGGCTTGATTGTCAGTGACAGACTTGGTAGTCAGACACCATTGTGTTGCTTACCTCAGCATAAGAAAGGCAGCTCGAAGAAGAAGTGTGATGGTCATGGCTGTGCACATACAAAAGATAAAATCGAAAGGACTCAAATCCTGATGATTTCTGTTGACGTCCCAAGAGCTATTCTGTTTCTGTGTTATTTTACAGTGTAGGAATGTATTCATTTTGGTTCATTTCATTTAATTGTCCCAGAGTTGGGATAACATGGCTGATATGGTATACTCATGACAGAATTGAAGAGAAAACTGCACGATAAGCCAGAATCAGGAGAAGGGAGTCTTTTCTATTCTGTTCTGAGTAGTCAGCCGCCATCAGCCACCTCCTACAACAGAGCTGTGACTGCTTTCTTCTCGCTGACTCCATGGGCTCCGGAATCCCGAGTTTGGCAATCTTTGTTTTTGACCTTAGTTTGCCTATTCTATACCTAGATGCGTGTGTACGTGTGTCTGTGTGTCTGTGTGTCTGTGTACATATGTGTATGTGTGTTTCTTCAGGCAACCATCCACCTTTCTCTTTCACAGGGCTAAAACTCACCAAGTAACCACATAGGGTAGGCTAGCTAGCTGGTCAGCAAGCTAGAGAGCTGTCTATACCCGCCTCCCCAACAGTGGGATTTACCACCATGCACCGCTGCCCCCAATTCTTAACTGTGGGTTCTGGGGATCCAACTCAGAGCCACCTCTCCAGCCTCAGGTTTATTTTTTTTTTAATTTATATTATCTATAGTGAGATGTGTAGAACAATATGTACACACGTGTGAATGAGTCCCATAGAGGCCAGAAGATGGCTTTAGACACCATGGAGCTGGAGGTACAGGTGTTGGTGAGCTGCTGGGATCTGAACTCTGATCCTCTCAATGAAGCAGCAAGCAGTGTTAACCCCTGAGTCATCTCTCCAGCTCCCTGTTGTCTTTTTTTTTTCTACTTCTTTTTTAAGATTTATTTTTATTACTTTAAATTATATGTGTCTGTGTATATCTGTGTCTCTATTGGTATACACACTGGAATGCAGGTGTCCACATAGTCATTAGAGCCCCTTGAAGCTGCAGTTACAGTCAGTGTGAGCCAGCTGATGTGGGTTCTGGAGAGGGGAGGCCGGGGATAGACAGCTCTCTAGCTTGCTGACCAGCTGGCAAGCCTTGGGTCCTCTGTGAGAGCAATGCATGTTCTTATCCACTGAGCTATCTCTCCAACCAACCCCACCTTTTAAGGCGTTTGAGGGGCAGGGCATAGAGGCCAGAAGAGGGCATCAATCTCTGAAACTGGAGTCACAGGTGTTCGTGAATGTGGATGCTGGGAACCAAATTCCAATCCTCAGGAAGAGTGGCAAGTGCTTTTAACTGTGGAGCCATTTTACCAGCCTCTATATTTCATTTTTTTTTTAGATTTATTTATTTTTTTATTTATTTATTATGTATACAGTGTTCTGCCTGTATGTATGCCTGTTGGGCAGAAGAGGGCACCAGATCTCATTATAGATTGTTGTGAGCCAGCATGTGGTTGCTGGGAATTGAACTCAGGACCTCAGGAAGAGCAGCCAGTGCTCTTAACCTCTGAGCCATCTCCCATATTTCTTAATAACAACAAATCTTTGTTGTTACCTTAAACAGCATTGCTGTTGCATGTTACTTGGTTAATGTCATTCATATTTAAATACCCAGAATCCAGGGTATCTGATGCTTTCTAATGCTAAATGTTTTCCTTTTCACAGTAAACGTAACTTTCTCTGGCATCAAGAAAGCAATATTCCCTCTTCCTATCCAACAGTAGTTTTTTTTTTTTTTTCTGGTAAAAATTAACTGCTTGAGTTTTGATGCCTCTCAGTGACACCTAATAAAAAGTGTAATTTGGGCAGAGTTCTGGGGATTGTGTATAGTATATATAAATGCAGTTTGGCATACATCATATTGACAATTTTATATATTTACTCTATACTCTGTATCCCTGGTGCCAACCTGTCTGTAGCACAAGTATCAAAATTACTGATAAAATAGAAACACTGAATTTTTTTATTACTTTAATATAATTACATCATTTCCCCTTCCCTTCCCTCCTTCCAAGTCCTCCCATATGTTCCTTCTTCCTCTTCCAAATCCATGGCCTTTTCTCATTAGTGCTGTTACATGAATATATATGTACACACACACACATATATATGTATACACACACACATATATATATGTATACACACACACACACACACACACATATATATATATATATTCCTAAATACATAAATACAGACTAGTCGCTATGTATAATGCTACTTGTATGTCCCTGTTCTCAAGGTTCACCATTTGGCACTAGGTAGTCAATGATTTGCTCTTCCCTGGTGAAGACTGTGCCTCCCACTCCCAGCATTCCTCAGTTATCTGTAGTTCTCTGTGTGGAAGCTTCGTGGTCGTTTCCCCAGCCACTTTAATCTGACTATTATTATTGTTGTCCTTGTTCTGATCGTGAAACACTGCATTTTAATCTAATTATATTTATGAAAGGAGTTTGGTGGCTAACAAAACAATCATTTTTTTTTTCCTTCCCTCCCTCACAGAGTTACCCCTGGACTACAAATTTACAAGATTCTCTACAAACAATTCAAAAACAGCTGGTTACTATCCATTGGTCCATTATGCCTTGGGTTCTCAAGATACAGACAGCAAAATAGTATTTACTGAAAAATGAACCAACCATATGTGCAGTAGACACACTGTTAAAAAAAGTTAATTTTCAAAAAATGCAAACGATTTATGGGAACAATTTTTCAGTGAAAATTGACCAAATGGGTACTTGTTAATCTGTCTTTTTAAAATATATATCATTTTATATAAATAATTTTAATGTTTAACAGTTCTTGTTATAGTAAAAATTTTAGTACCCTAAACTGAAAAAGAATATGTTTAATATTTTCTATACTAGTAGTTTGGAGGATTCTCCCAAGATGATAGCAAACACCTATGCAAGAGTATATTTATACGTCTATCTATCCAGCATTTTCCAAAGCCTGGTCCACAGACTGATAGCAGAGCAACATAGAACTTGAAAATGCAAATTTGAATGCCTTCTTCCAAACCTCCTAAATCAGACACTTTAGGAGTAGGGCCCAGCAATGGCTTTTAAACAAGCCTTCCAATGAATGTGATTCTCAACTGTGATTTGAGACCTAGTGAATAAACTCTGTGCTCCAAAAATAGATTTGTATAGTTAAATACAGGTGAAAATACATATCTTTGGTATGTCCATTTCAAAAAGTGTAACCGGAATTGATAGCCAACACCAGAGTCTAATGAAACTCTGTTCTTTTTTCAAGCTACCAAGCTTTTTGCTATTTCTTCTTTTCCCAAAATACATAAAGAGACATGATTCCATGAGATAATATAGCCTTACTCCTTAGTATTCATTTCTCCCATTAGGAAGAAGTTAGATTTATACCTGTTAAACTGAGTTCCAGGTTTGTCCTTGGGAAGAAAGGAGGAAATGCCTGAAGACAGCACTGTTCAGAGCTGTATCAGTCCACTGCCAGTCGGGGAGGTGTGTCCTGGGTGGTTCCCTTAGCTGTGTGAGGAGCATTTGCATCAGATCATGTGCACACAGGATGTTCGGCTTCGGCTGATGGAAGTTCCCAGGTCCTCTTTTGCCTCTTAACTTCACTGAACATAATCGACAAGACTAGAAAACGTTATCATTATTTTTTTCGTGGAATTTAGCTTATTAACGTATGCACTGAAAAGCTATTTTCTTAAAATGTGTAAATGTTCAGATAAATCCCAAGTGTACTATGAGGATGTGTTTCTCAGGGTAATTAAAAGGATAATGTTTTTCCTTATCGTCTGTATCTTTGATGCTGATCAATAAGTATACATAGACAGTGATGTATTTGATCTCCAAAACGTCGTTGGAGTGTTATACTGAGCACGCACAATCCAGCTTGGGGCCAAATAAAAGATGCTGTCTCTTGTATGCTTTAGTAGAGGTTTCACTTCGCTTTATAATAAAACTATTTCTCCCTATGGCTGTTTCTTGTGTTAGTGAAAAGAAAGCTTTTTTTTTTTTTTTACATTTGTGTGCATGTGTGTGCACGTGCAAGCTTTCTCTCTACCATGTATGTCCCAGGGATTAAACCCAGATCATCACACTTGGGGCAAAGTGCCGTTACCCACTGAGCCATCTTGTGGCCCAAGACTGTGTGTTTCAATGCTCTTAAGAATTGAGAAGCCCAAAATTTAAAAATTAATTGTACTTTTTTTTTGACCACAGAAGAGTAGGGGGAAAGTAACTTCAAGTGAAAAGTGCTTTCCCGGTTCCCACTTGAAGACCTTGACCCAGGCGCCACCTTCTGTGACCTCACCTTTTCAGTCTAGAAGAGTCGGAGTCTAGAGCACCTTCCCCTAGTCACACCTGCTGCCTTGTCACTGCTGACCCTAGTGAATGCTTCTTTACTAAGCTACACTTCAATTTTATTTCATGGTTCATAAAAAGTACCAGTGTTTCTCGCTGAATAAGAAAGGTAAACATGGGGCTAACAGGATGGTTTTGTGGATAAAAATGCTCATTGCCGGAATCCAATGACGTGAAACCCTGAAACCCTCGTAAAGGTGGAAAGAACGAACTGACCCCACTGACTTGTTCTCTGACCTCTACACACATGCCATGCCATACTCATGTCCAAATACACACAATGATAAAAAAAAAATTAAGCTTTAAAATAGCAAAAAAAAAAATTAGTATCATAAAAATTAAAAAGAGGGAGCTGGAGAGGTGGATGGCTCGGCATTTAAAAGTACTTGCTGCTTTTGCAGAAGACCTGAGCAGCTCACAGCTGTCTGTAACACCAGTTCCAAAAGATCTGAAACCCTCTTCTGGCCTCCTGGTCTCTATAGGCACCAGGCACCCATACATAAGATGAATAAGCCTTTTTTTTTTTTAATTAAGAATATTATCAAAAAGCTGTTTATTTTTATTGTATCATTTTTTATTTATGTGTGTGCCTGCTTGTCTGTATGTACACATGCATGCAACTGCCCATGGAGGCCAAAAGAAAGCATTAGGTCCCCTGAAGCCTCATTATAAATGATTGTGGGTGCCAGGGACCAAACTGGAGTCTTCTGCAAGAGCAACAGGAGCTCTTAACCACTGAGCTGTCTTTGCAGCCTGTGTGTCTTCTTTCATAGTCATGTGCACTAAAAAGCAGGGAACTTTCTAACATAACCGGTGGGTTTTTATGATAATTTAAGGACCTATACTGATTTTTATCCCTTACAATACTGTTGTCACTGGGAAGATTCCCTTTGTGAACTATCCTTGTTTCCATTTTTGCTAACAGCACCTCCCTTGGTCTGTCTTAAGGGGCTGAAAATAGCCTCTGTAAGAAACACGGAATCTGTGAATGCTAAATGATTTCCCTGCAGCAGTGTGGTGCTTGGAAAGGAGTACTCAGAGTCCATACCTGTAATCCTGGCACTTAGGGAGACAAAAGCAGGACGATCAAGAGTTGGAAACCAGCCTGGGTTACAGACTCAAAAGACAAAACAGTTAATAGGAATACCCAAAATATGAGTTTGTGACTGAAATATATCTAGATAGACTTAAAAGATTTCACAATTTCAGTTACTAGTGATAGTTTTCCCAGCCACTAAAGGTTTAGAGGCTAAATACTTCTGCATTATCTCTATTAAGGAAGGTATGGATGCTTCGTGGTTTATGAAAATGAATAACCAGATATTTTAGCCATCTAAGCAAAAATTTGACAAGTGGACCAAGATTTCTGCTAAATTAAAATCTACCAGGTAGCTGCATAGTCCATGAAGTTGCTGGCAACTGGCAGGTTTCCTACATGCCAGTCTTGCTAATATGATTTCTGGGCTCGGAGATTTAAGAGAGCTGGCTGGGTTTCGTTTTGCAGGTTAACCATCCGTTCGGCCTCTGCCTTTTTCCTATCCCAGATGTAGTCAGAGCATGCCGCTGTACCCTGCCGTTCCTTTCTTTTCAGCTTTAGTCTAACAAAGGTATTCCTTCTGATGAGACAGCGTCACTCACTCCCTGCAGGTTAACATGGCTTCTGTTCTGCTTAATCTGCCATGAAAATAGACTCCGACACCCTGTCGACATCACTTGCCAAACAGCTGGTTCATTCCTACAGCCCTGCGCCTGCGCCATTCCCTTGAATTTCTTTTTATTTTTTCATTCTTCCTCAGTTTTAGATCTTAATTTTCTTCCTTTGATATAGTCTCAATACAAGATATATATGGAAATATATAGATATATGTGCCATATATACTCCATATATACATCTTGTATTAAGATTATATCTTGTATACACACACACACACACACACACACACACACATACACGGCAGCCCAGCTGCCTGTGAGTTGCTTTGTAGCCCAAGCTGACTCAGACTCCCAGCTCCTCCTTCCTGAAGCTCCCAAGAGCTGCAGTGAGGAACGTTGCTACCACACCCAGTTCCCCCAGTTATTCTCTGTGCAGCCTCAAAACCAGTTCAGAGAGCCTCTCACCTGCTGGCCAAAATATATATATATATATATATATTTGGTCTGCTCAGTTCATGTTGCCCTGTGAATAGACATGAAGCACTTCGTCATTGCCCAACCTGTATTAGCCCAGACAGCACAGAGCTTTTTATTCATTTTTATTCATTTATTTCTTTTGGGTGAAGACAAGAAACATAACAGTAACATTTTTCCTTCAAGCACACAGGAGAAGACAAAGGACTAAGATTCTCATTTAGTGTGATAGCAATTCTAGTCCCCACACTGGTTAAGAACATGTCAAGTATCACTACAGCAAGAAATATCAGTAAGACGAGTTACGTTTTTCTTTTTGAAACCACTTGTACAAGACATAGCAACGGTTTACAAAGTCTTCAGACTTGAAAGATCACATTGTGCGGATTGTGTTTCTAAGAATACAGCTGTATATGAACAGACACCAGAATAAGTTAATCTAGTCATGAATAGTCACAGAGGTCTTCATACTGCAAAGGACAGAAATTCAAATGTTTGCACTTGGTCTCAATTAGAAGCAAGAGGCAGGCTTGTAAACATCAATTCTGCCAGTCAGCTGACAGGGAATAATAGGGTTTGGTCAAGCACAGTGGGATAAGGAGTGCACGCCATTGATCTCCCACAGACAAAGGTCACTCCTCGAATCTGAAGAAAAAACACCCAGACTTACATCTGTTTACAAGAGATCTATTGGTGAAGTTGAGAATTAGGAAAAACTATAGGAAAACCCTCCAAGCATCCCCTTTAAATCCCAACCCACCTGATCTCCACATTCTGCACTGGAACATGCCTCGGGGACCCCTCCCCCCAACCCTGCTCCTGCAAGACGTCAATCTTCACAGCAGGCCTAGAAGAACTCACTCTGCAAATGGGCTACCCTTCCCCTCCAGTCCTCTTAAATTCCCAGCCTCCACTGAAGGTATCCAGACCTCCTGAGCTCTGGAGGAGCCTTAGACAAATCCTTTTAAGTCAGAAAGGGAATGGGCGAGGGCTACCACTGCAGGCTCAGCACCACTGCCTCCCCACAGGAGCATGTCCGGCAAATCCAGACTCCACATCCCCCATCCCTCAGGAGATGCTTGGAGTCTCCCACAATGCACTCTACAGCCCTCTTCCTCCTTTGTTAGGATGGAGACAAGGAGAGAAATTCAAAAGCTGATGAGTAAGGGCCACAGCCCGGCAGACAACAGGGATGACGCACATTGCTGCTCTCTGGTCATTCTACAGGCCGAGGCCCGAAAATGACCCGCTGTGTCTTTGGAAACGTGGGGACCGGGTGCCGTGTTAGTTGCATTCATTCACATCCTGCTCGGGGGCTGCAGTCTGTCCTTGAGCTGCCTCTTCCTCTTCTCCCGGCTTCTCAAACTAGAGCTTAAGAAATACACAGCCTCTGGTAGAATGGAGGAGGAGAAGGCAAGAGTGGAGGTGGTCTCCCTTGGAATTTTCAGACGTTGCCAAGAGAAGGGTGATATAGTGAGGACAGCAAGAGATTTGGAGTCTACTTGACAGTACCTTTTTCTGCCTTTAAACAAGGGGGGGGGGGGAACCTTGCTGCCCTTTTGTTTTTCTGTCTCTGGGCTGTAACTGCTTCAAAGAGAAAGGAACAGGGGAAGAAAAAGAAAAGAGTCAGTGGGAGAAAGACACAGCAAACCCTGTGTGCCACAAACGATTTCTAACTGCCCCAACCTAGGCAGCTTTGACTTCCTTAATCAGAGTGGGTGTGGACACAGGAAGAAGAGGGTTACCTTTGGAGTCATTTGTTGGCTAGGACTCAGAACTAGCTGCTAGAAGGGAGCCATCTATGCCTTGGGCACTGCCACTCGGGACTACATATCCTGCCCAATAGCGAACAGAGTCATGGGTAATGAATGGTACAGTAAGGGGGTCCTGTGGGCTGCCTAGGAGCTTAGGTCCTTAGATAGTTCCTGAGGAACAGTGTTGGCCTGGGCAAAGCTCAACCAGGAGAGACCTAGTGGGCAATTGCACAGGCCTCCATACTCACCAGTAGCTGATCACGGTGCACAGTAACCAAAGGTACAAGACCAATGTGGTAACACAAAACACTCCTCACCTGTTACTTCACTCATACCTAGTAGTCAAACCCAACAGCCACCTGCTTGCTATACCCGTAACAAGCAGGATAAATAAATAGCAAAGGCCCAGGAAGACAGCTAGGATCAGTTGGAATGTCCTGTTGGGCTGATGGCTGGGTTGGGGTACAGTTCCATCTTGCAGTGGTCAACGTCACAGTTCATCACAGTACACAGAGATATCAGGGACACAGCAGAGAGTATGAAACCTGGCAAGTTCTTGGTTAAGGATGTGTCAAGCTTTCCTGTGGTAGAGAACCACTTTTAAAAACTGGAAGAAGACCATGATCACAGACAGGGACCAAGCCATGCAAAGGAAGGCAGTACAAACTACAGCACTGTGAGCTTGGCAGAGAAGCAGTTTGGAGGCCATGCACTTGGAACACCATGAACACTATGCAGGACATCGTGATGGCCTAGAGAAAGAAGAGCGAAGACTTGGAAGCCACAATCTTGAAACTACTGGAGACTTAGAAGAACCCAGGGACACAATCCAACAGGAAGAGGAAGCAGACAGAAGGCTGCATGCTGCTGGCCCAGCCGAGGAGGTGGTGGGACTCTCCTGCAGAAGCTTCTCGAAAGGACAGAGCTTAGCCAGACTGGAACCTGAAGGACCTGGGGCTCTCCACTGGCTGTCTTGGTGGGACGCGAACTCCTCTGCGTGGCCCATCGCCCATCAGGTAGTATTGTAGGGGGTTGGACCACAGCTCCCCCTTGATAATTTCAGCTATTCTGTCGAATTCTAGGAGGCTGTGATCTGAGAACCAATTGAAGAAACTGGGAATCGTGTTCCCCTCCCGATTTCTGTGGATATGGGCCTGGGGTTCTTGGCCCCGGTGCCAGCGGATTGGAGTGGAGAGCGACACCACTCGACCAGAGGATCTGCGCTCATATTCCTTGACCAGCCCCTCATTTCGGAAGTAGGGGTTGCTTTGAAAGATGAACTTGAATTTGCAGCCTGCTCTTGGGTGCTTAAGCTCCTCCACCTCCAAATTGATCATGTACCTCATCATGTCTTCATCTTGGCCACTGATCATTGGTGACAGCTGAGGGTGGTTCCGAAAAGCGGTGACCCAGAAACCTGGGATGTTTTGGATGATGAAACTTCTGCGCTGCATGTGGAGCCTTCTCATCCGCCCAAATTTGCGCTCCAGCTGGAGGAAGGCCCTGTCGGCCTGCGCATTTACGTTTGACAGCTCTTGATCGATGGCCTCCAGAGAGTCCATGCAATTGATCTTCGGGGCCCTGGGACGATTCTCCTCCTTCCCTCCTACCTTTTTCTCCTTCTGTGCCCCCTTCTTCTCCTGCATCGCCGCTCCCGCTTCCCCCTCCTTCCCCGCGGCTGCAGAGATGGCGCACTTGGTCGCCGTCATTTCCTTGGTCTTCTTTGCCCCCGGGATCATCTGAGACCCCAGGCCCACCGCACCACAGGCTTCTAGAGCTTTCGGCCCAGCAGGACTGCGCGGCTCTCCAGGCTGACAGCCATTTTCATGGCTGTCGTCGTCGGCTGCCACAGGGGCTGAGGCTGCGTCCCCGCCCTTTGATGGAGACGGAGCATCCTCCAGCCCCTCTCCGGCTGCCGCCCCAGCACCGGGATTCTCAGCCGCTGCAAGGCAAAGCGCAGGGCCGCAGGGCTCGGAATCCGGGGGCGCGCCTCCCTCTGCACCGGCCTCACCTGCAGCCTGCATCGCCCGCGCCGCGTCGGTTTCCTCGCGGAGCTCCCGGTTCTGCTTCAGATCCAGATCTTCCGGGGCACGGGCGGGGGTCGTGGTGTTAGCGAGAGGGAGCTCGTTGCCCTCATCCAGGCCGCTCATTTTGGCAGATGTCAGCCCTGCAGAGGAGTCTTCCTTGTCCTCTGCAGACGCAGCGCAGCACCACCGCAGTGAGTGCTTAGCTCCACCCCTTTTCCTTCGGCGCTGCTGCTACCATGGCAACCTGTGACGTCAGGGTAGCAGCTGCGTCTAGCTGTAGCGCGAGAACTCGCTAGCCAGGTAATTATGCTTGTCAATCAAGTGTGTTCTTTTTGTCTTTTGACACGATGCTGTAAATTTAATCATATCTGGGAGAGTGCGTTTATTTACACAAATGGATGCAGAATTATATTAACGTGTATTCGTAAATCTCTGAATTAATTTCAGTAGTATCTAAACCACTGTCTCAAAATAAATTAAAAAATGGGAGCTATTGTCTAATGAAATCAGATCTCATCGAGCTTCTCAGAAATAGAAAAACGAATTCACCAGCCCACAGGCCTTCCTTATTGCGGACAGAAATTCATGGCGGCTGCTGAGGAATTGCGCAGAATCCGATTTTGAAAAAGAAGTGTCGTTGCTGTTTTTTATTTTCATGCAAACAAGACATTCAAAAGGTTAATTTCTATTTCTGTGACGATTTTGATGTTTATATACCTTGCCTGACGTCTATGAAGCGACTGGATATTTATTTTTAAATGAATAGAAAACTGCTTCTTACAGGTGGCTACATGAATGCCATATGCACAAATTTAGCCCTTAGGTATTACTGGAGGAAATACAATCTCAGAGTACTTTAATTTCTAAAACGATGCATATTAATGCTCCTTTGCCTTGAGTTATAATCTTAGTTTCTGCTTCATGCTTGTGGGTATGAAGCCAACAAACATTTGCCCGAATTTGCTTTTGTGAGGTTAAAAACAATGATCAGGTTTTTTGTTGTTGTTGTTTTGTTTTTTCAGACAGCTAAATTATTGTCTCTTTGAAATATCTACTTAAGGGTTGGGGATTTAGCTCAGTGGTAGAGCGCTTGCCTAGCAAGCGCAAGGCCCTGAGTTCAATCCTCAGCTCAAAAAAAAAATCTATTTAAAAAGAAGAAAGGTCATTCATTCAAGTCAACTTAGAGAATTTATGTGTAATCACTATTGTCTCTTAGTTTGCTAAGGTCAGAATGCCAATGTTAACCCTTAAGGATGGGTAAGACCAAAGAGAGACTTAAATTCTGCATATTTCAATGTTTCAATTCCTGTTAGAACAAAACGTTACAGCTCTCTGCATTGGGAAATTAATTGACTCTCCCCCAGAGTATGGTTACGCTCAAATACTGGCAATGAGGGTTTAAAGGAAAACAGCATTACCCCCCAAAACTCTACTGAGGGAAGTAGTACCCGGTTCAACTAAGACTGGAGGGTGATGAGAGACACTGGCTAACAATGAATGACATATCATGAAGTTCAACTTTTTTTTCTTTCTATTCCAAAGTAGGGACTCAAAAGACTGGCCTCTTCCTGCTAGAAAATAAATCATTTATCCAAATAAAATAAAAATCTACAAAAAGATTAGCTCCAAAAATGTGCAAAAAAAATACAGCAATTATTTTTCTGGTCCCTTTCCTTTTTCTCTTAACAAATGTTCTACTTGCCTTACTGAGCTGAAATCAGTGTGTTCTTTTACTTTCTTTGTAAGCAAATAAACATTGAACTGCAATTGACTTTGTGACTTTTAAGTTATTCTTTGACCTCCCACCATTTCTTTACCTAAAGACTCTTCACACAGTTGTGGAAGTAGCAGACACTCTTGGACTTTAGCCTAAACCAAGATGCAGAGAAGCACCAAACGCTGAACCAAGTTACAGGGCCATTCAGGAGGAAGAAAAAAAGTTTGCTATTATATCACTTCATAACAATGAGAAAATCACATGTGGACTTCTTTTTTTCTCTTGTATTTATCAATGTTTTAAAGATTTATCTCTCTACCGATGAGACAACCCTGCCTCCGTCTTTGATTTGGTTATGCCTGTCTCCTAAATCATTTGTTTATCCCTCACAGCCCGCCCCTCCTTTAAATGTCTATAGAGATCGCATTGCACATTTAAATCACATTGTTTAACATATCCAAGAATCCAGGAAGCACAGAGAAAGCAAGTTGCCCAGCCATACTAGGACTAGTGACAAACTGCCTCTTCCCGGCTCTATCTTCTGTACCTACCGCTCACCACGTTAGCATTGCTAATTCTCTGAATTCCTGTAGTTCTCAAGGCTTTTGACACCCAATTTAGAACTTACCTAGGTTTTACTCGTTAACATTCTTGGTTGTTTTATGATGACCATTTTCCTCATCCCAGCAAGACAATGATGCTACCTAGCAAGCAGCTCTGTTGACATTTAATACAGTACCAGCTAGTATCTCATAGAGTGTTTTCATTAACTGGGAAGTCAGAAGTCCCATAATAGTCAAATAAAAACAATTTTACTGAAGTATATAGTAAATATTAACATGTTTATGAACTATGCCCTGTTATTCTTCTAGACTGTTTTTTTCATAATAATAATATTTCTAATTATATGTTCATTGTGAGTTATATTCAGTTGTGCTTTTGTGTGGGAGGCCAAGGGAGTCCAGCTCCTACCTTTCCCACCTTTTCTAGGGTTCTTAGGAGGAGGAAAGAAGGATAAGAAAATATCAGACAGAAAGAGATGACCAGAAGAAAGACAGAAACAGAGGATAGCTTTGGGAGGGCCTGGATCAATACCCACCAGCCTCAAAGGTTTATTCAAAAGGCCTTTTACAACATGCCAAGGGGAGAGGCAAAAGACCTCCCCCTTGCTAGATCAAAGCACACCATACAGTCAAGTGTAGACCCTTCAAAACACCTGGTAAACACGCCCGTGCCAAATCATCTCCTTATGCAGCCCTGCTGGGTAAAGCGAGCTCAGAGTCTCTGACCCTGAGTAATTTGGGCCTCCACACTTTTATATACTTTTATGTACTTAAATATATGACCTCCACTTTGCTTCAGATGGAACCGAAGTGAGGAGAAGTTGATTTATGATCACGCAGTGAACGGTGAAGCCTCGCTCTGCACCGACATAGCCTGGTTCAGAACCTTGTGTGCTCACTACTGATACTATCCTGAAAACATGCAAAATGTACAACGAAGAGAGCACTTTTTGAAACATTAAAGCCACATGCCATTGCAGCCTTGTGTTAAACCCGCTCTCTAGTTCTCCTAACCATGTTAGTCATTTCGGGGTGCTATAACAACACACCCTAGGCTGGATGAACTGTGAACAACAGGAATTTGTTTCTTGGGGTTCTGGAGACTATGAAGTCAAAGTAGAGTTGCTGTCTGGTAAGGACCTAATTCTTGGTTCAGAAGCAGCACTTCTTGTTGTGTCCTTCCATGAGGAGGAGGAGGAGGAGGACATTTTGGGATTCTTCTTATAGTGGCACTAATCCCATATTAATGGGATCCCAAATTAATCCTCAACTGAGACCTCAATAAGCAAATTAATTGATTCTCAAAGACTCCACTTTTACCCCCTCACACTGGGGTTTGTGTTTCAACATATTATTGGAGCGGCATAAACATTTGATCTACAGCATCTGTTTCCCTCACACAATTAATAATTGTGGGGGATGTACCTAGTTCTTAAAGAAGAAAATGATCCTCCAGTTCAATACCTTACTAGTTCCCAATCCATCTAATATTACTTTTTATAATAAATATTAAGCCTGTTTTCCTTTCTTGAAATTCACATAGTATATGATAATGTATAGATAGAGAGGGGGTAGGGAGAGGGGAGACAGAAAAGGTGATCACCGCTCTGTCTTGTATTGTTCTAAGTGAATCTGGGGTTTGAAGAGGGTGGAAATTTAGTACTAACTGCTTGCTAGAAGCTATCACTCTGGCGAGGACACCACAGACTGGGCCAGGCACAGTGGGAGGAAGCGAGCAAGTACGTGGTGGAGAGATGCGAGAGAAAGAAACGAGCAAATGCGTTGTGGAGAGATGGGAAAGAATGAGAAGCTGAGGGGGTCTGTGCACTCTGAAGAGAGGTGGAACTGGACGGCAGTGAGGAACACGGTGATGTGAGATCCCTGCTCAGCTACCCAAACTGTGGTGCTGTGTGGGCCCCTCCTGTGGCCTAGGGCCATGTCTGGGTCTATTGTCCCCACGCAGCCGGGGTCTGGATTGATGTCCGTGGCCCATGCTACAACAGAAGACTGTGAGAATGTCTGGCATCTGTACTGCTGCCAGAAGCCGTGTTGACATCTGAGGACTGCCCTGAGATGGCCCTGCCCCCACCCCACCCCCAGCCACCACACGGTGGTACCAAGGGTGACATGAGCTTGGGAGAGTTGGCCCCAACAGCATGGGTGCAGGAGAGCCAGTCCTGGCCCTCGAGTGAGTGGCACAGGAGAGCTGGCTTCCATGGCTTGGATGTGGGTGAGCTGCCCCCGTCTCTCTCTGGCTGATGTACATGGAAGAGTGGGGCCTGCCCCCTCGTCTGGGCAGTGTGGGAGAACTGGACTTGAGCCAGCCCCTGTGACATGGGCATGGGAGAGCTGGCCCCACCTCTTTCCCAAAGGGGTGCAGATGCTCAGAGAGCTGGTCCTGCCCCTCGCCTGGGCGGAGGGGGAGCTGGCTCTGGTGGTGTGGATGAGGGAATTCTGGCAGGCTGACCAATTCAACTACCACCCAGGCCCAGAGCCGGGGCTTTGAATTGGCCCACCCCAACATCTTCTTCCTTGAGGAGCTGCTGGAGCGTGCGAGGGGGCCGGCCCTGCCAAGCCATAACTGCAGGATCTCCCCACAACTCAGGGCAAGAGCAGGATGTCTGAGAGTTTCTCTGGGGGTCCAGGATTGATGTGGTAGCAGAAGCCAAAGGCCTTGAACTAGCCTTAATGACTAATTGCAGTAAACATTTGAAAGAAAAGCAGTGTGGGCTGATTGGACAAAGGGGACACTACGTGACACCTGGCGACTTCAAATGCCACTACAATGAAAGAATCTGTGGTGGAGACTGGGGAAGACAGGGGGTGGAATGGTACACGCCCGGAACCCTGTAGTTGGCAGAGGAGCGGTCATTGCCCAGAGGGGTGGACGAGATTTTTTTTTTTATTAACTTTGATTGGGGGAGGCTATAAGGATGAAGGGCAGATATGGAAAGACTGGGAAATGAGTGGGATTAGGGCACATGATGTGAAATATCCAAAGATTCAATAAAAAATTATGTTTTAAAAAAGTCATCTCTCCACTGACTAAATCCAAGAAATGTACATATTCTACATTTCTTTTCTTTTTCTTTTTCCTTTTGTTTTTGTTTTTTTCAAGATAGGATTTCTCTGTGCAGCTCTGACTGTCCTAGAACTCACTTTTAGACCAGGCTGGCCTTGAATTCAGAGATCCACCTGCCTCTGGAGGGATTAAAGGTGTGCACCACCACGGCCAGTTCTACTCTACGTTTCATAAGGACGCCAGTTCCTTTTTTCTCAGTAGCTAGTTTACACATGTTAAAATATTTGAATTTCTTTGGTTCATTCTGCTGTGAGGGAAAGTGTACTTAATCTGCCCAGTAAACATCAGAAGTTATATTTATAAAGACAAGAAACAGTTATAATCTTGGGGGGGGACATTAAACTAACATCAAGCTATACATATTTAGAATTTTAGATATATTTTATGACAAAATTTGAAGCTGCCACAATAGAGTACAAGTGCTTGAAATGAAAAAATGAATGCAGTCCATGTTATTTATATCTTGGGTAACAGACTTTTTTGCTGAACCTATATTGGAAATATGAGCCTATATATGGAAATAATGACGCAGAAATTATGGAATTAGAAAATAAGAGCATACACAAAATTGTTGATACAGCTATGAATGTGTTTACAATGGCTTCAGTTTTATGGTGATATGCATTTCCAGGATGTTGTCTTCTGAGTGCAGACACTTGAAGTGGTACCATCATAGGTTACATGTGCTCGTAGTGACTTGGTGAGTGAGACACAGTGGTGATCAATAATGTTGCAGTCTCCTATTGTAAACAATAGGCATTGAATGCTGTTTAGAAGACAGGAAAATACCCTCCTATGCCACTAGGGTTACTTGACACCTCACTGAACTCCACACATCACCCACCATGCCCTACAGTCAGCCCTGTGCTTCGTGCTACATCCACAGGTGAGATGGGAAAGGCCCAAAGGTTCCTATTTTTCTGCTAATTACTTTTCATGATATAAGCAAACATAACCCCCTTGTCAATTATTTTTCATCTCCAACAGAGCCCCTACAATATCAAAAAAGAAAAATTATGGATGAAGGAGGGTTGCTACAAAAATTAAAAAGATGACTTCGAGGTACTCGGCTTAAATTGCAGGGAATTTGGACAAATTTTTACAGACTTAATTTGAGAAGACAGACATTGTATGCAAAGCCAAGCTGGCAAATTCAGTGTGTTCCACAGACTGCGTCATAAGGACAAAACAACTGAACTGAAAAACATAAATCTGCCCTTTCAATGGAAAACTTGTCTAAGTAACAGCTCAGAGGGATTTTATTGCAAAATCTATTTGTGTGTTAGCACATTTAATGGTGGTAAGTTTATTAAATCATGAGTGAAACATGGTTTGATATCCCCTTTAAGAGTAATATTTCTAAAATCAGTTTATCTCACCAGACTATAAGCATGCAATTCGAGGAAACTGGGTGGCATGAATTATGAGGATTAGATTTTACATTTGATGCTTAAATGATGGGTCGCCACACTGATGCCGTAAACACAGTTCATCTTGCCATTGTTGCTAAACATTTATGACCATCATGCTCCTGAAGAAACGGCTTCTTTCATGCTATTAGATGACAACTAGATCAAAAGATTTATACCAAGCAGTAAAAAATAAGCTAAAGGGATTTTCTTGTCCGTTGTCAACGTGTCTAGTAGTTACTGCTAATGCCTTGGAGACAGAAGATAAGGGAGCAGGGGCTGTAATGTAACAGAAGACAACACAACCGTTGTCCCAAATCCGAGTTTGAAGAATATCGTTGCAAAACACAACAACGAAATGCATGCACAAAATCATTATAAATGGACAATATCGTGCATACTGTCACCAACCTGTGAATCTTGGAAGGGCCAAGGATCGAATCATAGCCAGTTCAGGACTTCCTCTAAAGTGTTGATGTTGACTATGGAGACATCATTTCCTTTTCAAAAGTAAGATGGCTAAGTTGAGACCAAATGTTGAAAATATTTTATGGTTTAGGACATGTTACCAAGTTGTTTATGGAATCAAAAGCTGAATTTGTGTCAGAACTTAATAATAAAAACTGGCTTAAAGATTTAATATTTTAATATTTAAATGGGTTAAGCCTATGTATTCAAAATGAAAACTCACTCATCAATGCAATGTTTCCAGCTATAATAGAAATCCAGATGAAACTGGAATTATGACAAGCTCAAATTAAGACAAACAATTTTAAGTATTTCAACACATTGGCTGAGCAGTTTTGTGTACAGTAAAAAAGATCATGTAGCCTTGCTTTTCAGTTTGATATAGTTTGAAAACAGATTTCAAGATTTCTGGGAAAACTGCATTTTGGTAAAGTTACAACTCTATTTTTAATCAACATACATATGTTACTTGACAGTTTTCAAAGGAAACACATAAAGCTTCAATCTAACATTCGAAATAAGATAATTCTCTTCTTTTTTTTTTTTTTTTTTTTTTGGTTTTTCGAGACAGGGTTTCTCTGTGTAGCTTTGCGCCTTTCCTGGAGCTCACTTGGTAGCCCAGGCTGGCCTCAAACTCACAGAGATCCGCCTGCCTCTGCCTCCCGAGTGCTGGGATTAAAGGCGTGCGCCACCACCACCCGGCGATAATTCTCTTCTAATACGACCCAGAGAAGCCAAAATGGTTGAACACCTCTGTGGTGATATTTTATTTGTGCACCCCAATAAAGTTTATCAGAAGATCAGAGAAAAAAGCCAGCCACTATAGTAAACATAGAAGTCAGGCAAGGGTAGCACACTCCTTTAATCCTAGCACTCGGGAGGCAGGGATCCATTTGGATCTCTGTGAGTTCAAGGCCACACTCGGAACAGAGCCAGGTGTAGTGGCACACGCCTTTAATCCCAGCACTAACAATGGAGGTCTGGAGGTATGTACAGACAGACAGGAAGTGACAAAGCTGGGCAGAAAGAGGAAGTAAGAGGGCAGGGACAGAAAGGCATATAGCCTGGGTATACAGGAAGTAGGTATCTTGGGTTGAGGATTTCTAGTGGTAAGAACATGACTGACTTCTTTCTGCTTCCCTGATCTCTCAGTTTTTACCCCAATATCTGGCTCCGGGTTTTTTATTAATAAGACCATTTAGAATTCGTCTCACACACCTCCATCCTAGAGCATGAGCAAACACAGTTGCTGAACACTACTTCCAGAGACTTTCTCAGTCAGCCTTGAGTGGGGCATTCCTAATGAGATCCATAGTGTTCATCCTGCTAGACTAGAGCTACCCTTAAAAATTCCTTGTTTAGGTGTGATGGAAAGGAACAGATTGGAGCTGAAGCTATCAGGGAATTGTCTTGTGAACACTGTAATGTTCGGAAATGGAAAGGAAGGCCCACATTCTTGGCAGTGCCCTAGGGAAAATTGCATTTGAGTATATCAACACTATTTACAAGGCAGTAGATCCTGAGCAGACCTCATGACAGTGACCAGGTGATTGCACATCTCTTAATTTGTAAGTCAGAATGCTCTTCAGTAAGATCAACTTCGACTTGGTACTAATGAATGAAAATCTAAAAGCTTAAACAGGTACTAGTCTTCTGGCTCTTTTATCTTTCTTTTTATTTGTTCTTTGTGTCTTTCACATCTTGATCCCACCTACGTACCCCCAAAAAAAGAAAATAAAAATTTAAGAGAAAAAAAGAAAAAAAAATGGAAGGGGGAAATCTCGTTATGGAAGCTGCAGTGTGACACAGTGAATCACACAGTAAACCCCTTTATCCATCCATTTTTACATGCAGGCGTTCATCACAAAGAATCATTGGTCTGATTGGAGGTCCCTGGTCTCTGCTAGGACTCTTCCTGGACATCCTGTTGCTGCCCTGTGTCATGGACATCATGCAACCCTGAGCCCACAGGACCAGATTCCTACCCCCCACACACACACACTCCCCCACTCCCACGCTCTAGCAGATCACAGATGGCATATATGTTGCGGTGGGTCATTACATAAGCTTGGTTCTGGGCCTGGGTAGTTGCAGGGCTGGTCAGCCCTCCAGCTCTCCCCTGTCTTCACCACCACCAGGTGAGCTCTCTAGCATTGCCCTGGTTAGTTCACCCCTGGCAGCGATGAGCAAGGGGCGGGGCTAGTTCTCTGGCTTTCACATCTCAGGGTGGGTTCTCCCACACCTACAACTTCAGGGTCAGCTCTACTGTGTTGCCCAGGTGAGTTGTAGGCGCCACTCTCCCAAGTGCTGCAGCTGATGAGGGGTAGAGACAGCTCGTGCTGTTATGGCCTCAGGGCCAGTTCTCCCACCTGCCTCCGACCGGCTTGGGAGGGAGGGGTACCTCTTCGGCCCATGCCACCACAAGACAGATGAGTAATGGGAACAGTTCTCCCATGCTCACAACTTCAGGGCTGGCTCACCCATACCTTTGCCAACAGGGTCACCTCTACTGTGCTGCCCAGGCAAAGGGCAGGGGCCCATTTTCCCGAGAGCTGCAGTTGGTAAGGGGGAGGGTCTGCTCCCTCGCCCACCACAGATGGCAGGGTAAAGGGGGGGCATCTTACCCTTGCCCTCACCACCACATGGCAGAGGAGGGAGGTGGCCAGCCATCCCACTCCCACACCCTCAGGGTTATCTCATCGGCACCCCTGCCTACAGGGTCAGCTCTACTGTGCTGCCCAGGTGAGGAACAGCACCTGTTTTCCTCAGTGCTGCAGCTGGTAAGGGGGAGGGTCAACTCCCGCCTCTATCACAGGTGGCAGGGGTGAGGGGGAAAGAGGGGCATCTCTCCCCCATCCACACCTCTGCATGACAGATGCCTAGTCAGAGAGCATCTGAGACAGATAGCTCTCCCATGCTCAGCTTTGGGGCTGGCTCACCTACCCCTCCACCAACAGGGTTGGCCCCTTTGTGCTGTCCAGGTGAGGTGCAGGATCTGCTCTCCTGAGTGGTGCGGGGAGGGCAGGGGAAGCTATCCTGCTCTTATGACCTCAGGGCCAGCTCTTGCACCTACCTCTGCTGTTGATGGGGGTGGGCATCTCTTGCCCACCCATGCTACCATATGGCAGATGAGGGACAGGCACAGGTCTCCCATGCTCACGTTTGCAGGCCAGCCTCAGGCCAGCTTACCTGTGCCCTTGTCAATAGGGTGGGCTCCACTGTGCTGCCCAGATGAGGTGTAGGGCCCACTTTGCCAAGTGTTACAGCTGGTAAAGGGAAGAAGGGTCAGCTCCCTCTCCAGCTGGAGGCAGTAGGGGCAAGATGGAAGGGCATCTTTCCCTCACCCACACCACCACATGGCACATGGGAGGGGCCTGACCTACTCTCCCATTCTCATGCCCTCAGGGCCAGCTCGCCCATGCTCCTGCAAACAGGGTCAGCTCTATTGTGCTGCCCAAATGAGGTGTAGGACCCTCTCTCCTCAGTGTTTCTACCAGTGAGGGGTAAGACCAGCTCTCCCTAGTGTTACAGCCAGTGAGGGGCGGGGCCAACTCTGTACATTCCCTATCCTCTCATTTTTGGTGGTATCAGGAGCCTCAGACATCAACAGAGACAGTGGCTGCATCAGGGTCATGAACCTAGACATGGGCCCCTGCAGCCGCCAAGACCCAAGCATCACCATGGCTCACCATGGTTTTTAAGGCAAGATACCAGTCTTTCCATTACCTCAAGTCTTTCTGGGCATCTTCTTTCATCTGAGTGGTTCATTCTGTCATTCAACAATTTGCTCACAACTATGAGCAAAACATAGTAGCTGCATAAGGAAGTAAAATACACTTAACTATTTTCACAAGGTTTCTAAACTCAGAGGGAAGAAAAAGTGAAAATGTGGAATAACATCTTTCTCTGTTTACTGTAGCATGGTGTTGTTTGCATATCAGGTGTGATAATGTTTTAACACTGAAAGGAATGGAATCTATTTATTTTACTTCTCAAGACCTAGCAGAATGCCCTAATAAAAACTTGAGTAATTTACCACATGAATAATTATGTTATTTTCCAGTAACAGAGGAGGAGAAATACAAGGCAGAGGAGTTACTATGACAGGCCTTGCAGGATTTGACCAATGGAGGATAAAGTTAAGAAGAAAAGGTCTGGAAACAGTATATTCCATGGTAAGGACTCCCTAAATGCATGCTTATGAAATGTGCATTAGAATCAAACATGGAAATACATCTGTGGAGGCAGAAATTGTGAGCTCGAGGAAGGAAGTGAAGGGGCTGGTGGTGCACAAGTTGTGTAGAAGTTAGTGACATCTTGTGAGTAGTTTTAACTGTCAACATTTTAAATCGACAGAAAAAGGACAGTAGTGACTACACTTATGCCCTGAAGACACAGCACTGTGCTCTCTGGTCACACCTTTGGGATAATGTCAGTGGTGTCCATTTAAGAAATTTGGTAATTCTATAATCTCATCAATTATACAAACTTATTAAAGCATTTTATGGCCAGAGTGAAAAATAAGCCAACCAACAGAGTGCCATGCTTTTATTTGCCATCTTGCATATAAGTGACAACAAATATACTCCTAGTACAGTTCTAATTTGACAGAGTACAACTATTGTGCAATTTAAGAGGCTACCAAAACAATCAAGTCACATACCTATTTTTTCATGAAGACAGTAATTTGACAAACTTGATAAAGGCCAAATTATCTAAACTACGTTTCTAATAATTTAGATTAATATGGAAAATTGTTATGAATATTCATTTAAGTCTAAGTATTGTCAAGACTATTGTTCTTCCAATGGTTTCAAATAAATGCAAAAGAAAGTATTTAAACTTTCCCAGTAAATAGAAACAAGTAGCATTTTACTAAATGTTGGTAAAATATGGGCACAATATTACTCTTTCAGATACATCAGGCCACATATAAAAAGAGAAAAATAACCCAAACTTGTACTGTTTCTTAAAAGAACCATTGTCTAGGTCACATTTAACATTCAAAACTCTCTATAATGTTTCTATTGCAATCCTGAGAAGTTGTTTTTCACATCACCATTAACCAACTAGGACTTGAAAGCTCTGTGAGCCCTGTGTTCATCTTGAGCCCCATTTTTATCTGACTTACTTTGATCCTAAGCCTTTTCAGTTCACTTTCCCTGCTCAGGGTACCCATCACAATCCCTTTAGTTCTTCCATACGTTATGAGGAAGAAGATCTCCTCTGTTCCCATCTAGTTCCAGCTCCCTATAAGCCTGTTAGGACTTGCTAACCAGGCTGGGGTGTTGGGAAGAGAGGAGACAAGGCAGTCAGAGTTCCTCTCTGGAAATGCTACCAGTCTAAATGGACTACAAATCCTGATCTTGCAGTATTTCTGAACTACATCTTTTCATTTAAAATAACAGGAGAAAGACGGGAGAGTGAGTGTGAGGAACCTTGGCAAGCGCCAATGGAGCTTAGTATAGCCAACAGCAAGCAGTATTAGAAAGTGGTGCAGAAAAAGAGTCACAAAAAACCCACAGAAGGCAGCCCATCCTGTTCTCCTGCAACATCATTAATGCCTCAGTAACTGTCTGCAAACTTGGTGTCCATATTGCCACATGCTCAAGAGGTAAATAGAAAGGGCCCCCTAGACAAAGCAAAAAAAAAAAAAAAATCCAGGTGGCAGTCAACAGATGGCAGACTGAACACAACAGGGTCCCAGGAGTGTGAAAGCTGTGCAGCCTTCAGTATCCTGTGTGAAGCTCAGAAAGGGAATGTACCATGGCCGTGAACCAG
>CABHPQ010168326.1:32831-56240 GCA_902168405.1 Peromyscus aztecus | reverse complement strand
TTGTGGCTGTGCTGGATTCTAAATGAGGCCTATCAAATAGGGATAGTAGGAAATAGCCCCAGATTTATATATATATATATATATATATATATATATATATATATATATATATATACTGGAAAATAGCTTAGTACAAAGAAAGACTTCAACTTTGACTAATCTAGACTAAGCTCTTTTAGAAACCCCAGCAGCATAAGGGCTAGCTGAAGGGTTTCTGTCTGCTGATCCATCAGGAGAAATGGCTTGTTAATAATTAGAATAACCATGCATGGTGGCACACACCTGCCCTCATAGAATTTAAAGCCAGACCCAATACAATCCCAAATTCAAGGCCCTCAGGAGCTTTACCTCTCATCTCGCTCCTTGACCTTTCCCTCTGCTGCACTCCCTCTCCCTCTTCCACCCATTCTTTTTCCCTCTTTCTTAAATCATTTGTTTATCTATTAGCAATCTTTCTGACTAGCCTTTGAGGGCTTTGCTTATCTCTCTAGTGTAATTATCCCCATTTACATTTGTTGCTAGCTCTTTATCACATACAAAAAAAAAAGGCTTTCTTTTTTGTTTTAATAATTGAATTTAATTTTATATATCAGCTACGGATTTCCCTGTTCTCCCTCCTCCTGCCCCCCCTGACCTCCCCCCAGCCCATCCCCCATTCCCATATTCTCCAGGGCAAGGACTCCTCTAGGGATTCAGCTCAGCCTGGTAGATTCAGTCCAGGCAGGTCCAGTCCCCTCCTCCCTTCACCCAGGATGAGCAAAGCGTCTCTGCATAGGCCCCAGGCCCCAAACAGCCAGCTCATGCACTAAGGACAGGTCCTGGACTCACTGCCTGGGGGCTTCCTAAACAGTTCAAGTTAATCATCTTATTCAGAGGGCCTGATCCAGTTGGGGGCTCCTCAGCTATTGGTTCATAGTTCATGTGTTTCCACTAGTTTGGATATTTGTCCCTGTGCTTTTTCCAATCATGGTTTCAATATCTCTCGCTCATACAATCCCTCCACTTTCTCACCAATTGGACTCCCAGAGCTCTACCTGTGGCCTGGCCGTGGATCTCTGCATCCACTTCCATCAGTCATTGGATAGGGTTTCTAACAATTAGGGTGTTTGGCCCTCCCATCACCAGAGTGGGTCATTTCGGGCTGTCTCTCGACCATTGCCAGCAGTCTATTGTGGAGGTATCTTTGTGGATTTCTGGGGACCTCTCTAGCACTTTGCTTCTTCCTATTCCTGTGGGGTCTTCATTTATCATGGTCTGTTTCTCCTTGTTCTCCCTCTCTGTTCTTGATCCAGCTGGGATCTCCCGCTCCCCTAAGCTCTCTTTCTCTCTACCCTTGTCCTTCATTACCCACCCTCATGTCCAGTTTGCTCATGTAGATCTCATTCATTTCTCTGTCTTTGGGCGATCCCTGTGTCTTTCTTTTTTTTTGTTTTTTGAGACAGGGTTTCTTTATGAAGCTTTGTGCCTTTCCTGGAACTCACTTGGTAGCCCAGACTGGCCTCGAACTCACAGAGATCCGCCTGGCTCTGCCTCCCAAGTGCTGGGATTAAAGGCATGTGCCACCACTGCCCGGCTTCCCTGTGTCTTTCTTAGGGTCCTCTTTACGAGGTAGCCTCCCTGGAGTTGTGAGTAGCAGTCTAGTCATCCTTTGTTTTACATCTAGTATCCACCTATGAATTGCTCACCATCCCTAATCATCAGGGAAATGCAAATCAAAACAACCTTACACCTGTCAGAATGGCTAAGATCAAAAACACTGAGGACACCTTGTGCTGGAGAGGATGTGGAGCAAGGAGAACTCTCCTCCACTGTTGGTGGGAATGCAAGCTTGTATAGCCACTTTGGAAATCAATATGGCGCTTTCTTAGAAAATTGGGAATCAATCTCCCCCAAGACACAGCTATACCACTCTTGGGCATATTCCCAAGGAATGTTCAACCATACCACAAGGGCACAAGCTCAGCTATGTTCATAGCAGCATTATTTGTAATAGCCAGAACCTGGAAAAAACCTAGATGCCCTTCAACTGAAGAATGGATAAATAAATTGTAGTACATATACACAAAAAATGCTTTCAATAAAACCTTACCTAATACTAGAATTTTTTTTAACTTGACAGTTTGCGTATGCAATTATTTCATTAAAATTTAGAATCATAGTATGTTAGCATTTGGAAGAAGCTCAGAGCAAATTTAGCCTTGTTTTTTTTATATATTTTAATGTGTATAAGATCTCTTGGGAGCACATTTGATCTGGATTGGATTCCAGATCAAATGCCCCCTGCAAGCCAACATAACGTAGTAGTGCTCGGTTGCATATTCAATGACATAAGGATTTCTGAGCAGCTTTTTAAGAGCCCAACCTGAGAAATGCTGATTGTTGAAATGCCTTATTTGGTGGCCAGAACCTGAACACATAGTCTAATTTAGGAACAAACAGTTAATCTGAGAGCCAGGCTTAGAACAGGACACCGATTCTTCACCTGTTCCATCTACAATTGCATATTTCCTGAAATGTGAAAATAAGAGTTCTATTACTCTGCTAATGGCAGCAGAGTGATAAATCCACACGACAGAACTTTCCTAAATATTGTGAAGCAATACAGAGCCTCCTGGACTCGTGGGAACATTGGCATTAATTACCAAGTGCTAATTACTAGCATCACACATTGAATCCTGCAGTGAGTTATCCTCAAACTGATTATAGAGAATCTAAAAAGCCTTGATTTACATTCTTGGAAAACATTAAGATATCATCTGTGTTATCTCTACTAAGGACAATATATTAGCATTACATTGATGGATGCTACTTTATTTAATTAGTCTTAAAACAATCTCACATTTGTATTGATACAGAGAGCAAAACTACACTAAATTTTAGAAAATATACTTCAGCATAAAAGTAGAGTTCTGTCTTTTTTTTTTTTTTGAGAACAAAAATGACAAGTCCCCAGAGTCCAATTAGAAGCATATAATGGCTTTAAAAGACGAAGGCACTCGCTGGTGTGAAATAATGAAGGATGGGGTTTCTATTTTAACACAAGTGTGTGTGTGTGTGTGTGTGTGTGTGTGTGTGTGTGTGTGTGTTTGAGAGAGAGGGTTTTCCATTTTCCTTCCTAACTTCTCTATAGTTCCCACTACTGCCTTTTAAAAGATTGCAATATATATTATATTTGCTGGTACTCTCAGCTTCCCAAATATGATACAGTTGTTTGTACAGATATTGCTTGACAACTTGGCTGTGGACATTCATTTTGCAGTTGTCACAGTTGATGACAATGATAAAGACAGAGCAATAATATACAAACAGATTGAACAGATAGCATTTTAGTGAATAAATCTCTTGCCAAGGAATAAGACCTTTAGATGCTGTGATAGTGATTGTATATAAGCTCAGAATATAAGTAAGGATATAAGATAAGGGTATGCTAATATAATTTTGCAGCATGTATGCAAACTTAAAGCAAGGAAGAGGAAAATTGGGAATCAATCTCCCCCAAGATCCAGCTATACCACTCTTGGGCATATACCCAAGGAATGCTCAATCATACAACAAGGGCACTTGCTCAACTATGTTCATATCAGCATTATTTGTAATAGCCAGAACCTGGAAACAACCTAGATGCCCTTCAACTGAAGAATGGATAAATAAACTGTGGTACATATACACAATGGAATACTATTCAGCAGAGAAAAACAATGACATCGTGAGGTTTGCAGGCAAATGGAGGGATCTAGAAAAAATCCTCCTGAGTGAGGTAACCCAGACTCAGAAAGACAAACATGGTATGTACCCACTCATAGGAGAATACTAGTTGTGGAACAAGGATGACTGGATGGCTACTCACAACACCAGGGAGGCTACCTGGAAAACAGGACCCCAAGAAAGACACGGGGATCGCCCAATGACGGAGAAATGGATGAGATCTACATGAACAGTCTGGACGTGAGTGGGGGTAATGAGGGGCGAGGGGCGAGGGAAAGAGAACTTGGGGGAGTGGGAAATCCCAACTGGATCAAGAACAGAAAGGGAACACAAGGAATGTTCATAGTAAATGGAGACCACATGAGAATAGGAAGACGCAAAGTGCTAGAGAGGCCCACAGAAATCCACAAAGATGCCCCCACAATAGACTGCAGGCAATACTCGAGAAATAGCCTGAACTGACCCACTCTGGTGATAGGATGGCCAAACACCCTAATTGTCGTGCTAGAAACCCCATCCAATGACTGAGGGAACTAGATGCATATACCCACGGTCAGGCCCCGGGTGGAGCTCCAGGAGTCCAGTTGGTGAGAAGGAGGGTTTATGAGAGCAAGAGTTGTTGGGACCAGGGATAGATGGAATGCAGGGATGAGTGGCCAAACGAATGGAAACACATGAACTGTGAACCAATGGCTGAGGGGCCCCCAACTGGATCAGGCCCTCTGAATGGGTGAGACAGTTGATTGGCTTGATCTGTTTGGGAGGCATCCAGGCAGTTGGACCGGGTCCTGTGCTCAGTGCATGAATTGGCTGTTTGAAACCTGGGGCTTAGCAGAGACGGCTCAGCCTGGGAGGAGGGGACTAGACCTGCCTGGACTGAGTCCACCAGGTTGATCTCAATTCTCGGGGTAGTCTTTGCCCTGGAGGAGATGGAAATGGGGGCTGGGCCGGGGGAGGGGGCGGGGCAGGAAGGGGGAGAACGGGGGAATCTATGGCTGATATGTAAAGTTGAATTATATTGTAAAATAAAATAAAATAAATTCAAAAAAAAAGGAACACCTAGTTGTTCATCAGAAATCAGCTCGCTTGATAATGAATCCAGCATGTAAAGAAATACTTAGGAAACCCCTGGTTGAAGTTTGTGACTACGATAACGTCACATTTTTATAAATTATAATTTATTTTCCTTTCTATTATTCATATGAGTCTATGTTTTATATATTATTAAGATGTATGAATTTATCCTTTATCATATTTGAAATACTGTCTTATGTTTCATTTTTTTCTGGAGTACTTACAACAAATTATATGTCTCTAGATCTAAACAGCTAATAAAATGTCGTTTAAATTAGGTGTTTGTTGTCTTATTCTGGGAGTTATCTACAAAAGATGGTATTGTCAGGGTTATCAGTACTAAAACACTTAAAATGAGATTTGAGTCTAATCAAGGGAAAGCAATAATTTCTCATAGTTTGATCTGCCATTCAGATGCACATGGCTTGAGAATAAAGAAAGGATAGGAAAGGAGCAAGGAGAGGAAGTCATAAATGTTCTAGATGAAAATGAATGTATGATGATTGTTTCTACTCATACAATGATGCTTAAAACTATATAATAAAGCCCTTCTAGTATTCTGATGGGTATATCTCCATCATTTCAGTGACAGACACACGTGCAACTATTGATCATACTGGTAGTGATGATCTTAAGCTTAAATTATGTTCCTGATATATGGCAATTGTTCACTGAGAATTTCTTATGAATGACATTTCATTTTATCATAAGCATAAATTTGCAATAGTAGACAAACTTAAATAGGAGGTATTATAGTCAACCAGCTCTGTGGGCAGTGAAGTGTTTACAAGCTCCTGTGATATACTCATCTCTATTTTTTAGTAATGGAAAGAAATCTTGAAGAAGCCCAAAGGCTACAGAATTATATATTTGTAAATCAAAATATAACATCCAACTTTGTCAAATATTGCTTTGGAAGACCAGAAACAAGGTTTTCTCTCTTGGAGTTATTCAACATTTTATAGACAATTGAACATAATTGACTTTTTGGGTTCTCAGTGGTGTGTGTCAAGTAAGCTACTGCAGAAAGGTGAATTCTTTTATATTTGCTATTCCTATTCTAAGTTTTAAGCATCTCCAAAGATACTATAAATTGGTCCATGAGAATATATTGGACACTCTTTGCTACTCACCCTTTCTCTTTCTTTATTTCTTAATAGTGTCTTGCTATATAGGTCAGACTAGCCCAGTAGCATTAATCTGCAATCATCTTGCTTAAGCCTCCAAAGTGCTGGGATTACAGGTGTGCAAAACTCCTACAAACTTTGTAGAGCTTATTAAAAAAAAAACTCAAAATCAAATTATAATTAAATTTTCTATACATACATATTTCCTAGGGTTTCACTTTTCTTCCTTTTTATTTACAGTGCTCAAATTAATTGATTCAGGGAGCTAGGAGAAAGAAAATCTGAGCAGATGGTTCAGCGCTAGATTTCTGAGACTAAGGTTTTTTTTAGGTTTCTTGGCATATTAAGACTCTAACCACATGTTCTATATTTAGGCAAAATAATCTAAATACAAAAAGAATAATGTGATTTGGGTAGTTATAAAAAGAATTTTAAATGTATTATGATTAGGAATAATCTCAAATTTTTTATATGTGACAAAAAATATTAATGGAACTATAAACCATAATAACACAAAGAGATTGTGTGCTAAAAGCAGATGCTACTGTGTGAAACTTTTTCTGGATTGACATGTGAGTCTTGGACACATATCTAGCTTAGAGCATAGGAAATGATTTAGTTTGAACATTGCACCTGCAAATGTGATGCAAATGAGTTGAACCAATAATAGTTAGATTATATTAAAAGCCAAAATATTTAATTTATTAACATGTAAGGATTGACATAGAGCCAGGAAGTTATATAGTGTACTCATAATTACCCCTGCCACAAATTATAAAGGCACATTTCTGAGAACATATTTTAAAACTCTCATGTGAAAGTTTAATAATGGGATTTTATATGTAATGAGGCTCTCTTTCCTACTGAGACAAAATATGAATGATAAAATATTTAATTATTCTTGATCTTGGTGCTCCCCCCGTTTTTTATTTGGCAAAGGAAGTTTGTGGGAATGTTCACGGGCCTTCTAACTGGGTATTTTTCTTCCATGAATAGATCTGTCAGTCACCTAAGGTCACTTACTCTAGAGTCTAGTATGTGTTTCACCTCCTTCACCATGAACATAGGCCGATAACAAAGGATGCCACATTGCTGTTTTTATTATTTCTTTTCCTATTAAAGTGATTTTGTGGGAAAAAAAACAGAGCTTTGTTGGGTTTCACACATATACAATATCTTTAAATATTTCCCTAGCTGGGCCGTGGTGGCACACGCCATTAATCCCAGCACTAGTGAGGCAGAGCCAGGCAGATCTCTGTGAGTTCAAGGCCAGCCTGGGCTACCTAGTGAGTTCCAGGAAAGATGCCAAAGCTACACATAGAAACCCTGTCTCGAAAAAAAAAAAATCCCTATCAATCCTTATCTGTGCCTTGAAATCTCAGTGGAGTAAAGGTTATTCCAGGAAAGAGGGAATATATGTAATTGAGATACATCAGGGAAGCAACAGGTCAGAAACTCATGCTAGTTAAAAGGTAGGTAAGAGTCTTCCAGAGACAAATAAGTCAGTGCTTCCTCCAGCAGTATTAGTCTTTTCACGCATCTGCTTTCAGCTGATACACTGAAGTCAAATACAACATACGTAAGGAGTAAAGTGCTATGTGTGAAAAGTCTCAGTTTTGTAAAAATTGGGGAAGAATTTAACAGAAAGGGTATTGAGATGGATGTGTTTATGAGTACCCTACCAGCCCCTTCTTTATGTTGTTTAAATTGTTACTTTTAAAAAATGTGATCTTTGGTACTACTTAGTTTGGGAATTAGAAAAGCATGGGTGTGTTTCTTACTTTGAATATTTTTGTTATGTATTTGATTTTATGCTTTTATTACATTTATTTATTTATTGTTATGTCTTTGTGTGTGTTTGGGGCAGTTATGCTAGCATGTCATGGTATGTATAAGAGGTCAGAGAACAAATTAGGGAAGTTAGTTCTCTTTTTTCATAATGAGTTCAGGGACTGAATTCTGGTCATCTTAGTGACAGGCTCCTTAATCTACTGAGCCATCTCATTGGCCCTGATTTTTATTCTTCTAAAATACTTTCTTACTCATGTTCTTATATCATTTCTGGACTTTTGCAATCTCCTATAGATTGATTTTCTTTTGTCTTTATATATATTAAACTATATAAAAGAAATATATTTATTGAGTAAGATGTAGGTTGATTAATTTGTTTATATTCCTATAGTTGACTTAAGGTACATTTTCTGTTACACAGTGTTACATTATTATATGTCTATATGTATTATCAGGTTAATACTTTATAAAGTCTGAATATAACTTTGCTAAGTTCTGATGCATATACTTTATTAATTTAAATAGTGTGTCAATGTAATAAAAAACAATCAGAACATTTCATTTAATAAATTTTTTATATGATTGATGCCTCAGTTTTACTCAGAGTGAACATTATAGGTCATTATGAACATAAACATGAATGGCAATTTGAGGGCATTTGTGAGTTTCACATACTGATAGTTGTTAATAGGTTTCAAGTAGAATTTATAAAATAATTATGATTAACATTATTTCTTTCATAATTCACATAGATTTTTAAATGAACTCTGTTCTTCTCGGGGCTTATTAATAAGTTTTAAGAAAAGCATGTATTTAGGAAAGAAATTGGAAATAGAAAACTCATATAATTATGGGCAATTTGGTTGTGAAATATAAATTTCACTGAATCTCTGTGTCTATATACTCATTCTCCTACATAATAGGTAAGTCAAATTTTCTAATATGGACTTGAGTGTGTCCTATCTGATGTCTTTTAATGCTTACAGCATGTATTGCGAAAGTGATAGTATAGAAAGAAAGATATATTTTTAAGGAAAAATTAAAGAACAGATACAATCAACATCAAATATATTCATCATAGAAATGAATGCAAATCTATGGGTAATGGAAGAGAACCCGGTCCCAACACATGGATGTGACCTAGAAAAGAAAGAAGGAGGTGAAAGAATGAGAGTGCAGAGGGGAGGATGCAAAGGGCTGCAGAAGGATGGAGGTAAAGAATAAGATAGAAAAACTGAACATACAGAGAGAAAGAGAATAAAAGAGACAGAGAGCAAATTTGGATACTATTGTGGAAAACAGAGATAAATCTAAGGAGTAGGGATTATAAAAAGATTTATGATGGACTTCATTACATATTTAGCATAAGAAAGTGTGAGGTGTCTTTTTTTCATTGCAGCATTCTTAATAGCCAGAACCTGGAAACAACCTAGATGGCCCTCAACCAAAGAATGGATAAAGAAAATGTGGTACATATATATACACAATGGAATACTACTCAGCTGTAAAAAAACAATGATATTATGAAAACTGCAGGCAAATGGATGGAAGTAGAAAAAAAATCATCCTGAGTGAGGTAACCCAGACTCAGAAGGACAAACATGGTATGTACTCACTCATAAATGGATGCTAAGCAAAGAACAATCAGACTGCAAGCCACAGATCCAGGGAGGCTACCTAGCAGGGAGGACCCTAGAATGACTGTGGCTTATAAGTTTTTGTTTTGCCCAATCACTGGGCAAGCCTTAGTTAATCATTTCATAATTAGGATAAGAATTTGTATCTTATCAAGCTGATGAAAGAATATACTGGCTGTACTTTCAGGAGAGGAGGCTAAAATCTTTTTAGATTATGGATTAGCCTATAGAAAATGTCTGCTATAAATCAAACAGTGTAGGGGAAAATGAATAGGAATCTCACTTACACGACTTAAGTAAAACATAGCTCTCTGAATAGATGAAGATAGGTTTCTTCTGTATCCCACAATCTAATCAATATTTATATGTATAATTCATCTATTATTTGGCTTAAAAGGGCTTATTGGGAAATATTATCATTTTTACTATTTTCTACAGAGAAAATATTTTCCAGTTTCAAATAATCCTGGACTTTTGAATTATAATTTGTTTTTATGTTCAGGCTATCTGTGTATTATTTCTCCTGCAGTTGTACATAAATTTTTTTACATTCAAAATAAGGACAAATACTATAAAATTGTATTACATGAAATATATAGCATATACAAATTCATAGAGATGGGAAGATTAGATGTTATTCCAAGATGGAGAAGAAAGGAATACAGAGCAATGTTTTCCTAAGTACAGAGTTTCTGTTTTGTGTGATGGAAAAGCCCCACAAATGGACAGTAGTATCAGGATGTAACATCATGAATGTAATAAATCATATCACAAATAGAATTACTGAATGAATACTGTGAATGTAATTAATGAATACCACAAATGTAATTAATAACATGAATGTAATTAATATTATGAGTGCCATTGATATCTTGAATGTAATTCATGCCACTGAATTGTGAACTTAAAAATGGTTACAATTGCAAATATCATGCTCATTTAAAAAATAAGGTGTAATGTAATCACGATACATTACATGTGCAAATAGGCAAATTGTATACTATGTGAATTATTAGTCAATAAAGATTTTATAAAACATAAAAAAAGAGAGTGTGAGGTTGAAATGTTTATAACATCTTTGTACAGTCTTGCAATGAACATGAGTTTCTACATTTTCCATGTTTAGAATTTTATTGTTGTTTTTCATAGTAACAAAGATAATTACAAGTTTTCATTGATACATCTGAAAATAACAAATGATTTTAAACCCAAGATTAAAACATTTTTAAATGAGGCATTCAGTTCTAGTTATTGATCAGAGCTATGATCTGGAGAAATCATATATTTGTCATGTGGAATAAAATTACAAAGAAATTGAAAAGATATTGAGTTGTTCAGACACTTCAGACTTATAACTCACAAGTAAAAAATACACTCATAAACTAGTTTAAGATTATAAAATCAACCATGTATTTTGATCCATTAAAAGTATATCACACAATTTTATGTATTGACACTAGATTAATATTACACATTTCTATCCTTAGTCCATTTACCTAAGTACCTCGGATAAAGCAATTTCATTTTTAAGTTCTCATAAATGTTCAACCATAGCTACTTATTGGCTTAATTGATGCCTAGAAAAGCAAAATTTTGGTACATTGAAATGTATTTATGTGTCTAATATTAACAGCGACATTATAATTGTGAATACTTTAAAGTCGTGTTTGTGTGTGTTTAATTAAAAACGGGCCATGAAATACATTTGTACATTTTTTGTCCTACTCATCTTTCACATGTATATTATGTGTTTTGTTTTTATGTATTTTTGTGTTTTTGTACATGTTTATTTTTATTTTCTCTCCTTTGTTATTCTGGTATTTTTTTCCCAAAGAGAAGGAGAAATAAGGAGTAGGGTGGGTAGAGAGATGGGAGGATCAGGAAGGAATTTGGGGAAGGAAAATCATGATCAGGATGTGTTATATTATTTTTTGATATAAAAATCAGAGGCCATACGATTTACATTTAACATTATAATGAATCAAACAAAAATCTCAAATCAGTGGATCAGAATATTTTTATGTAATTTTATTGAGAAAGATATGTTAAATACCTATCAATAGACACACAGTAACCAATAGTCGGTAACTAGAAAGAAAGATAAGGGAATAATTAAATGAGATGTAAGTAAGGGAAAGAATGACAAAGATAAGACATTTGAAGCAAAGGGAAAGAAAGAACACAGAAGCCGGAGATAGCATTATGGTAGCATATGGTAGATAGCATTAAGCCTAAAGAGAATTCAGCAGCAAATATATGGTAAAATATGAAGCGAAAAGGAGATTGAGAGCAGTGTGTAGGAATCTGGGTCCTGTTTGTTTTTTTCAGTAGACTTTATCCTGTTGTCTGTGATAAGTAACATAGAGCTTAGTTATAAAGTATGATAGGCATATTATGTGAGGAATTCATAGCCTTGGCTGTAAACTAATTAGATGATAGACGAGCAAAAAGAAACAGAGAAAGGTAATTCTTAATTGTTTGTATAGGTAGACTAATCAAATAAAATATCAGTTATGAATGAAGCAACAGCTCTAAGGCAATCAGCATGCTTTTCAAGATAAAGATTATAGAAACAGTAAAATGTTTGCTAAATTTCAGATGACTGCTTTAAATATGTTCCAAGTGCTTCAAGAAAAATATCACAGGAAAATATATTTGAAATTTATCAAAAAGGGCATTATGGTAATATTTCTATTATTTCTTTGGAAAATATAATATGCTTGTATATTTTAAAGAAAAGAAATCATTACAATAAATATGCCAATTATCACAATCAGATATTTAGTCAATATTATGTGAGGATTCCTCACAATCAGAAACTGTAGAGGGATGGGGATCTTGAGTTTTAAAGGCCTAAGTGTAAAGATTTCTTAGTTATTTTGAAGACCTGCACTGTTGCTACAAAATAAATATTGTAACTGTAATGTTTCCATTACAGTGAACACAGAAGACATTCTGAGAATCATGGGGACATACCTTGAAATTTCTATTCCAGTGTCCAAGAAATTATGAAATACATGAACATTTATATTCATAAAATCAAAATGAGATGAAGTAAGTAATTCAAACATATTTATACCAAACAATGAAACATAAACAATGTTACAAACCTCACAACTCAAAATTCCAAGGGCCAGCTGGATGTATTGTAACATTCTGCCAGATGTGGAAAAAAGAAATAACACCTGAACTTCTCAAAGTTACAGGAAATTGAAAAGGCAGTAACATTTCCAAACTTTTTCACAAAGTCAATCCTACATTGTTAATAAAACTAGTTAAGGACACAATGGGAAAAAAAGCTCCTTTGATAAAATTCAACTTTCCCTCATGATAAAAGTCATGAACAGACTAGGGATAAAACTCACTAAGGGCAATTTACAGCAAGCCCATAGCCAACATCAACCCAAATGGAGAAAAACTCAAAGCATTTCCACTAAAATCAGAAACTAGATGAAGATATCCACCCTATCCATAACTATACAATTTAGTACTTGAAGGCTTGGATAGACCAATACAATAAATGAAGGAGATCAAGAAGATACAAATAGGAAAGAAAGAAATCAATTCATCTTTATTTACAGATAGGATTTTATACAAAAATAAATTTTAAATACTTCACTAGGAAGCTTGTACAGATGATAAACACTTTAAGAAAAGTAGGAGTATACAAACTTAATATACTAAAAGCCATAGTCTTTCTATGTAGAAGTAACAGACTGTAAAAGAAGTCAGAGAAACAGTAGCTTAATCAATAACTTCAAAAGAAAATACCTTATAATAATTTTAACAAAGCAAGTGAAAGATTTTCATAATAAAAACTTGAAGACATTAAAGAAAGAAGTTCAAGAAGACAATAGATGGATGAAAAAATTCTCCCATGCTCATGGCATGGATCAGTAGGATTATTATAGTGAAAATGACTATCCTACCTACCAAAGGTAATCATCAGATATAGTGAAATTTCTATCAAAATTCCAAAAAAAAATAAACCACAGAAATTGAAAGGACAATTTTCAGCTTCATATAGAAACACAAAATAATTCAAGATAGCTTTGAAAAAAAAAGAAATGCTAAAAATTCAAAGAACTGCTGGAGGTATCATCATTCACAATCTCAAATTGTACTGTAAATTTTACTGTAAAATTATAGTAATAAAAACAGCATGTCATTGTCATAAAAAATGACACATTGAACAATGAAATCAAATTGAAGACTCACATAGGTCCACATACTATGGATAACATATTTTTAACAAAGAATCCAAAAATACACTCTATAAAAGAAACAGCATCTTTAACTAACAGTGCTTGTGAAATTGGATGGCTAAATGGAAAGGTATACAGATAGATCACTGTACACCAAATTACACACCAAACAGATCAAAGTTGTCAAATGAGGCCAAATACCCTGAATCAAACAGAAGGGAAAGTAGGGTTAGTAGAACTGTTTGGCACAGGAGAAGACTTCTAAACAGAACACCAATAACACAGGCGCTAAGACCAACAATTAATAAATGGGACATCATAAAATTGAAAAGCTTCTATATGGAAAAATTAATAAATGGGACATCATAAAATTGAAAAGCTTCTATATGGAAAAGGACACCATTGTTTGTACTACCATTTATTATTACATTCATGACTTGTTTCATGCACAAAAATTTTGTTTAGTACTGTAAATTTAGCCAAGAACCCATTACTATGAATTCATCGGCCCCTGAAGTATATCTATTTTGCTGGGTGAACAGATATATCACATTATATATATGTGTGTGTGTGTGTGTGTGTGTGTGTGTGTGTGTGTGTGTATGTATGTGCATATATGTATGTGCATATATGTATGTGTATATATGTATGTGTATATATGTATGTGTATGTATGTATATATATGCGTATATATACATATATATGCAAGAATTGATCTCAGACATTAATATCTTGACACTATCTACCACCTCACTTGTTTTGTTGCCTGTTTATATTTCAACTTAGATTAAAACAAATACACCCTTGCTCAATGAAGGAATTTATAATTTGCCAAATTACTGGGAATAAATGACTCAGTCATATTTAGTAGATTTATATTTTATTCCTCACCACAAATATCAAGGAATATCATAAAAGATTGATTTGGGAGAACTTAAGAATAAGAGTTCAGAGAAGACCATGGCCATATCATGTCTTGTGAACAGTACACAGTTCCTGATCAACTCACAGTCATTAATTCACAGTTGATATAGTTATTTGTATAAGTTCTCACAAGATCAAGGCAGTCTCCATTTCAGCTTTGGCAGAGGGTACTCATGAGTTCTTAATCACTTTTCCTTTGCCCTAAGAGCTGTTGACAGTGGATGACTTCTTGAGGGAAGTGTCAGTTTTCAGGAAGGGTGTAGCCCCTGATAGGTCAACATGTTCCCATAGATTGTCCCACACCTTTGAGTTCATAGGCAGCAAATTGGACTTACAGATTATATTAAAAATATTACATAAAAAGTTAGTAGGAGCCATATATGTAGGAATCATGGGTGTTCAGATGAGAGAAACAAAGGCAATGTCACTAGAAGAAAAAACATATGAACGTTAAGCCCACGGGCAAGTGTTTATTAAGTAAATAAATATTTAAGAAAAATTAAATCATAGATGGGATGATACCTTATCAAAAGATACAAGAATGAGAACAGAAAAAACAGGGTACTTGATCTAGTTTTAAATATATGGAGGTAACAAAGAAGAGGATATCTTTAGAGTCTAGACTATATTGCTGGAAAAATGGCAGAGCCAGAAAAAAAGGTTTTGGCCAAGGCTACCAGTTTGAGTTTAATCCTTCAGACTCACATGTGGAAGAAACTGCAGATTGCTGCAGTCAATCCCTTGACTTCTATGTGTGTGCCATAGAACAAACATAAAGTCATTTGTACATGCCTTCATGCACATACACACACACACACACACACACACACACACACACACATTGAAGAATATAGAAAATATAAAATTCTAATTAGTATAATAGATTATATATTTTGTATTATCACAATCAGGAAATATTTTGTGAAAGAATTGTGCACTACTAAACTCACATCAAAGGAATATGTAAGATGGAGTACAGAATAAAAGAGGATGCATGAGAACACCAGCTAGTATTCTGTTGTCATCATTCACCTGTCTAAGCATTCTAGAAGAAATCAATGAGTGTGGAGAAAAGATCAGAATATTAAATCACAAGGAATATTGTAGAATTCTGAACTCATCTGAAGTGAGTAAAAGTAAAAAACTTGAAAGTCATGGCAATTATGCCATGAAGTACTACTGTAGAGCTTTCCTTAATAACCTATATCATTAAAGGTGCTATTAAAATTGGTGTTAGTGTTACACGGAACAATCATAGCTCCCATGCTATACTGTTGACCATGAGTTATTCTTCCACCAGGGAGAGAGGGAGAGAGAGAAAGAGAGAGAGGGAGACAGAGAGAGACAGAGACAGAGACAGAGACAGAGACAGAGACAAAGACAGACAGGAGGACACACACACACACACACACACACACACACACACACAGAGCATCAATCAAAAGATATGGTCAATCTTCAGTAAGTTTTGGATGTGAGGTACTCAGGAATTTTCAGCATGTTAGTGTGTGTTTGAGAATACTTTGACTTGAAATTCACTTTATATGGCACAGTCTATATTTAATTTGGGCACTATCAGAGTGGAAAGTGCAAATCAAAGTATATAGTAAATTTTGACTGCATCTCAAGATGCTGCGTGGGGATGGTGTGGCTCTCATGCTACACAAAGTCAGCCACCACAGACCTCAAATCAACAGTTGTTTCAAAATCAGTACTATGAAGTCACAAGTTCCTCATTACTCAATTACATTCTACAAATTACCAAAAAATAAGTTTCATCTGAGTGGATATTTAAAATTGAAAACTTAAAAATTGTCTTAAAAGTAATATGTGGCATTCCTCTTAGCATTTAGGTTGCTTTAAATGCTATGAAAACACATGTGGAAGCCACCTTTGTGTTTGCAGATAATTACATATTGTACTGACTTTTGTAGAAGTATTATAACAAAATCAGGGCACATCTTAAAGAATTAGTCTCAGTGTGACAGAAAAATTACAGCAATTCTAGCCATGTTGACTTTAGAGAGTCTTAAACACCATTTTATAGCTGTCAAACTAATAAATATATGGCTGGTTTCTTGATTTAAATGGTTTTAATCACCAAGAATCCCTCCTTTGGATATGTTTTTGTCTAAGTGACTTATTTTCATTTATGAACTCATACTGTTGAAGCATAGAGCATGCAATCGCTTGTGGGGAATATGTGAATACTGTATCTAATTGTGGAGAGTGAATGAAGTCCTGAGTAAATGTGTATTACTGACATGAGCACAACCATATTAAGAAACCTAATGTGTCAAATCCATGGGAATGGCAAAGTCTTCATTGGTAAGGCTCAGAGGAATGGCCAAACCTTCCTGTGGTCCAAGTACAGATGTTACATACAGTTAGCATTTAACTAAAACCAGTATGAACAGAAACTGTCAACCACAGCATTGTCCTCCAAGTGTCTGAAGCCTGAAACTGTTTGTCTACAGAGACCTCCCTCCAAGATTAGCTCTTGTATCTTCCACATTCAGATGTATATAATAAACCTGCCTCAAAGATCAGCAGTATATTATAAATACACTGAGTTTCTGAGTTACCGATGCATCTCTACCAGAGCCCATGACTCACAAGATCCTAGCTTTTCATTATGTTTGACTATCCTTTATTTTCTTGTCACACTGACCAGGTCAATCCCTAAAATCATGCATGTCTTGGCATTCTAGTGGAAGATGTGCACAACTTGGAAGATTGGCACAATTTACTTTGATTCTCCTATTTTGGGAATGTATCCATTCATTGCTTACTTGTGGGCCTTACCTGGTTATGTTAAATACTCAGGAAGGGGATCAGCCTTTAAGTATTTAATTCTAAAAAAATTCACAGCAACAACTCTGCATACAATGAATTTAAGATTTGATAAAAAAATTTAAGAGAAATTACAGTCAATGAGAACAAATAATAATAAAAAAATAAAGAACCTTTGTGGAGAAAAATACATGATTTTACCTAGCTTTGCAAGGGCTGAAAATAAGAGAAATGTAGCACAAATTTTAAAAGGTCTTATTAATAAAATCAAACCCAGAGCCAGGTATTGGGGTGAATGCTGAAAGATCAGAGAAACAGAACCAGCCACAGCTAACCTCACCTTGCCAATTCCTCAGCTGATTTTGTTTCCTCAAACTGAAAGTCTCTGTGTCCTCATCTGAATGGATCTCAGCTGAATTGCTGCTAAAAGCCTAAAAACCTAACCAGGCTCTAGTTCCTGGTCTTCATGCCTTATATACCTTTCTGCTTCCTGCCATCATTTCCTAGGATTAAAGGCATGTGTCATCATGCCTGGCTGTTTCCAGTGTGGCTTTGAACTCATAGAGAGCCAGAAGGATCTCTGCCTTCGGAATGCTAGGATTAAAGGTGTGTGTTCCACCATTATCTGGCCTCTATATCTATTGGCTGTTCTGTTCTCTGATCACAGGTAAGTTTATTAGGGTGCACAATATATTGGGGAACACAATATATCATCATAGAGAAATGTAATTTTCTATCATATATTTAAGAGAAACATCCCATTTCTTAAGAAATGTAAGGTAAAACGCCGGGCGGTGGTGGCGCACGCCTTTAATCCCAGCACTCGGGAGGCAGAGCCAGGCGGATCTCTGTGAGTTCGAGGCCAGCCTGGTCTCCAAAGCGAGTTCCAGGAAAGGCGCAAAGCTACACAGAGAAACCCTGTCTCAAAAAACCCAAAAAAAAAAAAAAAAGAAAGAAATGTAAGGTAAAGTCTTTCAAGAAACTATAGAGCTTACATTGACCTTGAAGTCCAAGATGTTCATGTGTCTGAGGGTGTAGTAGCAAGAACAACCAAAGGAGCATGCTGGATCAGCTTGAAGGTTATGAATGCAATTGTCAATTTTTAGTTGCTTGCTTTCTTAATGGCTGACAAGTGTGCCCTGCATTTTCTTTGTTTCAGAATCAACAGAGATTCATTTCTCTTAAGCAAGTCAGGAGGTATATTGGGATCTGTTTGGGTTATTTTAACACATTCATGAATCCAGACTGTGACTCCTCTATATAGAAAAGTATATATGTACTGATTATCTTTAACAAACTAAAATGCTTAAATTCATAGAAATGGATGGCAAGAAAATCAGAACATGATATAAAGTCTATAATCTAAAGTAATTATTATATCTTTAGCCAGAATTTTCTGAATGTTGAGTATAACTAGAAAAGTTTGAACTGAGGAAAAAATAAAAGAAAAAGTAAATGAAAAAACAGACAGAGGAAGGAAGGAAAGGAAGAAGGGATGGAGGATAGAAAGGGAAAATTTGTTTTTTAATTATTTTTTTATTAATCAAGTCATTTTGATCTCACATTATTGCAATAAGACATAATAGTATTTTGTGCACACTTAATTTATTTTCACAAGTTCTTTGTAAACTTTGTGACAGTTGTTCCATTAGAATTCCCCAGTCATCACTATTTAATAAAAATTCAAGTAAAGCAGTATTTGATGAGCAGAGAGTGTAAATAACTGAATGTCTCACTAAGATAAATTTTCTGTGGTTTATTTTTACATTTCTAATGGACTCACTGCTATGTTCTGATTCATTTTTAAGTCTGCAAAGCAAGAAATGAGATTATGGCATTTTCATAAATTGTCCTTATTTGTTCCCCTCCCCCACTGCTTTCTCACAACGCCGTGCCAAGTTTTTGTTGTTACTCTTTGTTCTTCCTATGTGTCTCCTTTCTAGTTTCATATTGTAATATTCTGTTGTGCTTTCTCATTTTTCTGTCCTTGCCTTGCTCCAATAATCTTATTGTACTTTCATAGTTCTCTTTCTAATTTCATTATCTACACACATACACAGATACAGAAACACAGACACATACCCGCACGGGGGGAGGGGGGAGAGAACACCTATACACATACACAGAGAGAGAGAGGAGAGAGAACACACACACACACACACACACACACACACACACACACACACACGCACACACACAGAGGGCTTGGGCATTGCATTAGAATGACTCCCATAGGCTCAGTATTTGATTCTCTGATCATGAGTAGGTAGAACTGTTCAGGAAGGATTGTGAGGTGTAGCCTTGTTGGGGGTAGTGTGTCACTGAAGGAGGTTTGAGGTTTCAAATGACTCATACCATTTTCAGTTCTCTTTTTCAGCTATGAGCTCTCAGGGGTTCCTTTACTCTACTATCGCGGAATCTAACCCTCTGGAATCCTTTCTTTAATAAGTTGCCTTCGTCATGGTACATTATCTCAGAAATAGAAAAAAAAATATGATGCCACTTGGTGCTAGGGGATGTGCTATTGTTGTTAGACCTGACCATATTGCTTTTGGAAATATGGTAGATTTAGGGACTTTGAACTATGAAAGTGTTTGAAAACTCTAATTGGGATTTAACTATCCATCCTATTATGACTGCAGAAGACAATAATGCTTAAAGTAATGTGGACTATGTAAGCTGAGTTAATGCTGTGTCAGATGGGAACAATATTAACAACAGGGTTAGAGACAATTCTTGTGACGTTTTGCCAAGAATGTGTCCTTCCCTTTGCACTTTTCCTAGTACTCCAGTTGAGGCTAAATTGAAAAGTAATGGGCTGACCCATTGGTTGAAGGGATTTCCAAACAGCCTATTGACTCTGTCACATGATTATTAATGACCACTTTTACACAGATCTACACCAAAAAAGAGCAGGTGGGGCAAGCAAAAATAAATACAAAGTGTAATGAGGAGAAAATTCTTCCAGGAAGTTTAATGTTGGAACCAAGACTTGTGCTGAAAGATGATTAGAGTAGAAAGAGGTCTGATCCAAAATTTCATAGAGTGACTTTAGAGCAAGTGATGACTTAGGAGAGAATTTGGAGCAAGACAGTAGTGAGCTAAGTTTCCAACTTTTGTGAGGGAAAAGTTTAGATATTTTCTTCACCTAAAAGGCAGGAACAAAGTAAAGCTACCATAAATGTGATTCAGTGGAGCCAGGCATATTCCAAGTAGGCAGCCAAACTTGGCAGCATCCTTCTCATGGTTCTCAATTTAGAGTTATTAAGAATATGCAAGTAATTAGATTATGACTATTGGATCTTCCTTCAATGTTAAAAAGAGCCACTGAGAGCAGGAAACATGTGTTCAGACAGACCCTTTATGAAGGTTCACAAAGGCCAAGAAATTCTGAGAGGCCATTGTATGAAGTACGAAAATGGAACTTGAAATGTGTTGAAGATTCCAAGATGTTAGAGGAGCTAGAGCCATAGTTATCTACCAAGGAGAGATGCATACAGGGGCAGAACCAGCCTGCGAGTGGGAAGTGTGCTGCAAAGCCGAAAGAGCTGAGTCTTCAAAGCCCTTCGACATCAAGCTGCATAGAGCTACAGGATTTAGAATTTTCCTTGCTGTGTTTCCTCTTGATTTACTTCAGCATTTACTTATTATATTCCCACACCCTCTTTTGGAATTGCAATGCAAAATCTGTAGTATTATATGTAGGAAACATACAATTTGCTTTTTGACTTTATAAGAGCTTAAAATTAGAGATTTCCTTGAGTCTCAGAAGGGACTTTTAAGTACTGTTTTGATAGTGAAAGACTATGGGATCATTGAATTTGTACTAAATTCATTTTCAAAATACCCATGAACCTATGGGGTCAGCAGGGAAGACTATGGTGGTTTAAATTGAATGATCCCTATAGGCTCATGTGTTTTATATCATGGTTCATAATTAATGAAACTGTTTGCAGAAGATTGAGACTATGGCTTGTTGGTGGAAGTGTGTCACTGGAAGTGAGCATTGATGTTTCAAAAAGATATGTTAGATTCTCAGTTCTGTCTGTTTCTCTCTCTCTCTCATAGTTGTGAATGAAGACAGGAGCTCACAACATTTCCTTAGTTCCACCGTCATGGACTCTAATCCTGTGAAACCATATGACAAATTAAATAATTTTACAGATTGCCTTGTTCATGGTGTTTTATTACAGCAATAGAAAAATAACTAAGTTACACATTAACATACAAAACTAATATTTGTATATCGAATTGGATAAGGAATATATGTGAACATTTTCTCATCAAAATCACCTTTTGCTACTTATTGGAACACATAAACTTAAGAATACTCAATATCAGAATGAATAAGTTCTCCCTGAAATAAATCAGATGGAAATATTGCTGAATTTTCTCCAATAATAGGATAAAAAGGACTGAACAATGTTTACTTACATATGCATAAGTCTGCCATTAGAAAACTATCTCTCAATTAAATACATTAAAATATTGGATTACAAAAGGCAAGATAGTAGACACTTACTAAGATATAAGAAAATAAACTATGATAATACACAAAGATAATTAAAGAGAATATTCCAAAACTTGAATTATGAATCTAGAAATTTCAATCTCAAAACATTATTAAAACTCTTAATATAATTAATAATTACCTGATAATTTAATGTGGATGCTTTCATGGCAGACAAAAAGATATTATGACTATGTATATGTATGCATACTCTGTGTGTGTGGGTGTATGTGAGTGTGTGTGTGTGTGCACACTCACATGTGTGAAAAAAAAGGCTAATGTTTGATGTATACTTCCATCACCATACACTATGCCATTTGAGACAGGTGTTCTCACTAAATTGTAGCTTCCAGTGCATCTAGACAGACTAGCTATTAATCTCTGGTGATCTGAATGTCTTTACCATCCCACTTCTGGGTTATAGGTGTGTACTGCAATGCCTAGATTTTAAATAGATGCTGGGAATCTGAATTCATGTTCTATTGATTGCACACCAAGAACTTTCTCTGTAGCCTTCATTTCAGCCTTATGTCATGACATTTTGACATGAAATTTAATGATTAATTAAATGTTCAGACTTGTCCCCTCAAATACTTAACAAGACATAGGATGAGTATACACAGAGAAGACTTGGCCTCTGCTGTTACTGATACTTCTTTTAAAATTGTGAAAATTGTGATTGATAATATTAACATTGCCATCAATTATATGACTATTGCATCTTATTTGACAGTTCCTGGCCTACATTCCCTGGAAGTAGCCTAATAAGGATTCTTGTTTAAGTGACTTTAAGAGTTATTTTTTCAAAGGAGTGAAGTAAAGGAAAGAAGTCAGAAATAAACAGAATTGGAGGTGATGAGGTCTCAGCAGTGTTGTACCAAGAATGTATCCTTTTTGTTGTTTTTGCTGGGGAGAGATTTGGTCAACTAGAAGAGATATGGGTCTAGGCAGAAAAGCTGTCACTTGTTCCATGGCAATTGTTAAGGATGTGTGTATCAGTGAGATCATACCAAGTGGCCACAAAGCAAGCAAAACATCTAGGAAGGGAACATTTGAGTCTAAGAAAAAATCTACGATCATGTTTTAGAAAGATTTCAAATTTCATTTTATCTGCTCTCTTAGGAAATTTGTTTGGATATTAGATTCTTCATGGTATTTAGTTCTTAACCTGATTATTCCATCTCTTCGTTAATTTACATCCAGCAATTAATTTAGAATTTGTGCTTCAGTTATGATTTTGATTCTGTTTCAGGAAAATAAACTTTTTAATTTCCAATATTCCCTTAAAAGAGATCAACATTCTTAGAGATCAGAAAACACATTTCTGTTTAACACAGTTTCTTTATTCACACAAGACAAGGAGACTAATAAATATGAACATCTCTTCTGCATGCAGTTCATAAGATATTTAAAGTGTAGTAAATCTGAGTGTGGCAGTGCTCACCAGGAGTTTGACAGTGTCTAGGAGGCTGAAGCAAGAAGGTCACAGTTTCAAACTTCACAGTCATGTCCAGGCCACCTTAACACCCAGTGAGACCTAGTCTCATAAGCAATAAAACCCCAAATCTAATGTAGTTGTCAAAGAATCGAGCAAATACACACACACACACACACACACACACACACACACACACACACACACA
>CABHPQ010168326.1:0-32821 GCA_902168405.1 Peromyscus aztecus | reverse complement strand
ACACACACACACACACACACACACACACACACACACACACACACACACAAAGTTGTTCTGAATGCATGAGTCGCCAGTGAGAGGGAGATCCTTTGGAGGCTTCCTTTCATATGTATTTCTTATGCAGTACTTAGTACCTTTATGCCTATCTCCTCTACATGCTTCCTAAGAAGTATACTTGTGGGAGCCCCTAATAATTGCACATCCTTCCATCATGGTACTGCACATCCTTGATTATTAGCTGTTGTTCTCAAAATAGATTTTCAAATTTATTCAATGCATGGCCTCTAGTTAGAGAGATTGTGCTATGTGGAGGCACTAATCTATCTACACTGTTTCCGCACAGATCCACAGTTCTCACTTCTGATATTTGGCAAACATAGCACTTCTTGCTACTTCTTATCCTATAACTCTTAGAAAATTAATATGTCTTCTCGCCTTGCTCTCGTGTGACAAGCGCACACCCTGAGAGTTCTCTGCTTTACTTCTTTCACCTTTCATCTCCATGGTCAGCAATATGTGCCGCCTCAAGCAGGGTTGTAAAAGTCCCCATCTTTCTTTCCTGTTTTCATTGATATCCTTGTGATTGAAATATTATCACCACCTCTAGGCCATGCAAGAGCAGTCACAGTTGCTATCCATCTTATAACTCCAATAATTGAAGCTTTTTACCTGTGCATATCTTTCTGGTACCTTTAAGATTTGTTTGGTGCAAGGTATTTGCATTTTGTTTCAAGATAGCAAATAAATGGTGAACTATATATATTCTACATTTAAGAATGAATTATCTTCTCAAGATTCTAAAAATGAACTTTTTCAATGAAGAATGAGAATGTCCTTCACAGTATAAAGTTAAAAGTCAGATCATCATGAAAATATGATAAAAATTCTCACTGAATCTTTCAACATGTCACATGATGAATTACATATGTTTTAAGTACAGGATTGCCAATGTCTCAACTAGGAAGAATGATGAACCTCCTGAGTCACTTGGATGTATATCAGGAATTATTTTTCTTCTTAGACCTTACAGAGAGTCCAAGCAGTGTCGTTTGCTGCCTGGATTTCTTACTCTATTTTTAAAAAACTGATTTTGTTACTTTCAAAGGGTTATTGCTCTCTATATTACATAAAATTCCTTAGACTCTATCACTTTGACCAAAAATTATTATTTAAAATACCCTTACAGTAAGAACTGCTTTCAAGGTGAGAATAATTTGTGTATCACTATTTTGGAATTTTTCTGACGAATGTGTTAAAGATTTGTATCTCTTCTCAAAATTAAAGTGCTTTCAACCTAAATGCAATCCCTTGCCAAATAAGTTAGGATTCTTTTGGAATCAATGAAGAAAAAATAAAGTTAAATATTTTCTTTATGCTACCAAGTTAGAACTTTTTAAAAGTTTATATAACAATTAATGATGGATCTTCATAGACTGATCACTGTTTTAGAGAGTCCCCTATGAAATACCAAGCTGTCTGACTGTTGTAGGCATCATTGGGTTTTTGTAAAAGTAAACAGGATTAAACAAGTCTGCTAACAGTTGAAAAATGGAGATCTGCATTGTCAAAGAAATTCAATACACTGGCATTTTTTTTTTATGGAAAGGTAACTGACCCCTCATGAACAATTACTAGTAAATTCATCTCTATTCTACTGATCAAGGCAGGGATGCTATTGGATGGGAAGAGCAAAGGCAGATTCCAAAACTCATCTTTATTCACACTGACAAAGTTTTTGTTGGAGATACACATAATTCACGATGGAGCAAAATGGTGTGAATTAATTAGCTTACTTAATGGACTTTGAGAATCTTTCTAAACTATTTCATTGGTTCTTTCACAAGAGGCAGTGGTTCCTTCAAAGGGTCAGTATAAGTTTACAATCTTTAAACTATTTTCCCATGACACTCAGGACTGTGATGCTACCTGTGCAGTGTGTTTTGCAATGGATGTCTCTTTCTATGTTTTTTGTTTGTTTTGGTTTGATTTGTTTTTTATGTGATGATTAAATTCAGGGTCTTATGTATGACAGGAAAGTGCTCTGTCATTGAATTATATTGCAATCTCAGGTTGTTATTCCCAAAAGGAGAGGAGAAAAATAATTGAAGTAACTTTAATCTGTGTTTAACAATCATAAAAATGGCTGTGTGCTGTAACAAAAAAACATTATGTACAACAGAATATTAATATGTATTTATAAATGTCTTTTGTATCTATTACTTTTATTTAGTGGTACTTAAGTGAAAACCCGTGGATTTTCTCGTGGTAGGCAAGTACTCTGCCACTAAGCCCCATTACCAACCCCACAAGAGCATAAAAAAGAGAAAGTCTATGGTAGAAATTTAAAGCAAAAATTTATGAAACGCATTTGCCTCACACATGATATTCTACTACAAGGATGAACTATAGGTATCTATGCTTAAGATAACCTTTCACTCCAAATTGTTAAATTTCTGAAAGTCAATACAGATATTACCTAGACTGGATTTGCTGTTTTTATGATTGTCGATTCCACTCGATTATTTTTTCTTGGATTCTTTTTTTTTATTAATTTATTTTATTTTATTTTACAACATAATTCAACTTTACATATCAGTCATAGATTCCCCCGTTCTCCCTCCTCCCGCCCCGTCCCCCTCCCCCCCCACCCCCCGCCCACCTCCATTTCCATCTCCTCCGAGGCAAAGACTCCCCCAAGGATTGAGATCAACCTGGTGGACTCAGCCCAGGCAGGCCTAGCCCCCTCCTCCCAGGCTGAGCCAAGGGTCTCTACCAAGCCCCAGGTTTCAAACAGCCAACTCATGCACTGAGCACAGGACCCGGTCCAACCGCCTGTATGCCTCCCAGACAGATCAAGCCAATCAACTGTCTCACTTGTCAATTCGTCATTCTCTCTTTTTTTTGTTGTTGTTGTTTGTTTTTTGAGACAGGGTTTCTCTGTGTAGCTTTATGCCTTTCCTGGAACTCACTCTGTAGTCCAGGCTGGCCTCATTCTCTTTTTTAAAAATGGTAGTTTTACTTTTGGTATATCCACACACATATATACAAACATTTTCTAAGTTATATATGTAGATTAGAACAATTGGCTTCAACTGTAATGTATTTCAACTCAAGTCAGTACTAAACAGGTAATCCATAAGTAGTGGTTGCACATACATACTAATGTTCAATATTATCTGAAAATACAAGTTATTTTTTTCAGAAGATCTACAATGTGTTATTAAGATTTCATTCATATTTTGGATTTCCATTAAGTTTGATGACATCACACTTAATTGCACATTGAAATTTTCTTTTTCAATGGAAGTTGACTCATGATTTGGATCATTTTACATTTCACTATTAGTATTTATTCTCAAATATTTGAAAGGCATTTTGTTTACTATATGGAAATCATTTGTGTATTTTTTTTGTAGAATTCCCTTTAAAAATTGTCTTATTCATCAAGATGTCCTTGTCTGAGCAGAAGTGCTTAATGTGTTTGGATTTTCGAATCCTTGATGTATTTTTAACAATGTCTATGTTTTTAATTTCAGCTTATAAACTCCTTCTGTCAAGTTCATACATCTTTTCATAAGTTTCAAAACAATGAAAGATTTAGTTTTCATATTAAAACATGATGAAAATTAGTAATTGTGACAGTATAAACTGGATTAAAATTTCTGTAGAATTTTTCCTGATTCTAAGCTGCTGTTCTTTACTAAAGAAATTTCTTCCTCTGAATCATTTGAATGAAAATACCAATAAGCTCCTGGCCAGTTTTCAAAATAATGACTATCTTGCTTAAGAACCTGAAAATGAACTCTTTGAAAGTTAATTTTTCAGGATAATCTCCATATCTTCCAGGCTCTATCAGAGGGCAAGAGGCTAGTTTTAGCTGGAACTTTGCATCTCATCATGAGGGTACAAAAATGTTTCAGTTTGGGGAAGGGACAGAACCAAAATCAATACATTTACATCTTTGTGAGTGCAAAGTTAAGATGAGCATGGATATTTAAGCATTTAATAAAGAAAAACAATTAACTAAAGGCTGCAGAGGTCCAGAAATAATCCCAAAAAAAAAATGCTCCCCTTGAAAACAAAGAAGCAGGGAAATTATATTGTGGAAACCCATTCATATTCCTACGGGAAAGAACTTCCAGGTGTGTTTGCATATTAGTGGAGATAATTAACTATACCAGAGTTAAAGAAGGGAAAGTGACACAGAAGAACATTGCTGATCTTATTTAGTGTAGTTCCAAAAGATGTTGGGTCAAAAGATCTTTCATGGTATTTAACTTGTGTTAGAGGTTGTAGAGCAGAATATCATGGGACTACTTAATTTACATCACAGGTAAAACTTTCCCACAGTTCCTCTGTGATGGCTATAGACAATGTTTTGCAATGTTTGTAGTAGATACCTTCAAAGGAGATTTTTAGCTGCAGCCGAAAATGGACAATTGAAGGTGAGTTAATGCAGGAATCTTCCTCCTGTATCCCTGATCCACACCTCTGTTAACTATAAATAGGTAACAAGTACAATAAAACAACTGGCATTAAAATGACTTGAGCTTGTTAATGATTTGATTATTTTATTTAATTTTGTATTTGAGACAAATTCTCTCACTATGTATGCTTGGCCTGCCTGGATTTCACTAAATTTAGCTTTGATCTTACAGAGATCAACCAGCCCCTACCTCCTGAGTGGTGGAAAGAAAAGCATTCTCCGCCAAATCCAGAAAAAATAACTAGACCTTAGCATGAACTGATATCAATAGAAAAAGTAAGCCAATGAATTTCATATATAAATATGATAAAAATTTACATTGAAAAATACTGAAATGTATTTGAAGTTTCTATACATGTGAAAATACTATCCATATGATCATTGTGTATTGAATATATATACATTGTTTCAATGCTCTAACATTTGTTACTCTGACACTCTAAGACCAGGTAATAATCCCTCTCAACAACAAAAAATATGTCTAATGATTTCAGTGATAATAACCACAAAACTCTAGTGTAGTCAAATCAATATACAACTTTCAAAAATTAGAAGAGTTTTTAAACTAGAAAATAATGTTTTAGAACTCAATTTCTAGAACCTGTTCTGAACAGTATTAAAGGTATTGTTAGAAGTATGAGAAGCAGTCAGTAATGGGTGTCAAAGAAATCAGAACACTTCCTACTAAACAAACAACTAAAAGATCTAATAAATGTGTCTGCACAAATGTAAACATTGCATACTATAAATTTATATATAATCATATATCTATTATATGTCTTAAAACTTACATATCTGTGTGTGTATATACACACAATATGCCATAATATAAGAGAAAAAAAAAGAATTCCAGAGAGGTGGTGTCAACTTTTGCACTGAACTGTAGACAAATTTCTAAACAGTCTTATTAAATAAGAAACACAGAGTCAAATACAGAGTTAAAAGCCCAAGAGATCAGATCACTAGCAAAGAGCCAAGACTACCTTTAGCTTACCACTCACTGCTGTCGCTTCCCCTGAGAGAGCATTTCTTCCTGTCTGACTTGTCTTTTTATTGCCTTTCTATTCTGCCTTCTTATTGGCCCTAAACCCTACCACATGACTTCCTCGTCACTGTCTGTCTACACAGACCTCCAGGTCTCTATGGTTGGTACTGGGATTAAAGGTTCATGTCACCACGCTTGGCTGTGTCCTTGACCACAAAGAGACTCACCTGCCATATGATCAGATTAAGGGTGTGGGCTACCACTGCCTGACTTATGTTCCTGGCTCACGAATGACCTCTGATTTCCAGGCAAACTTTATTTATTAACATACAAATAAAATCACATTTCAGCACAATTAAAATATCACTACACTGAACTAAGAGTCAGTAAAGCAATTTTAAGAGATTTGAGAAGAAAAGTGGAAGGAGTCGAGATTCACATGAAAGTCAGGTGTCTGGAGAAATTCTCTGTGTACTGTTGGGAACATTGAGCTCCCTGCACCACAGAGCTGTTTCCTGGGAGTGAAGGAATCAAAATAGAATCACACTTGAAAAATTCTTCCAAACAAAATAAGATATTGAAGATATTCAATTGCTCAAATTATATTCATAAACATTTTCCAAAATCCATGTCCTGGTCCACTGCCTAGATATCTGAGACATAAGATAAAACAAATAATTCAGCCCTAACCCAAAAATACAGCTGACAGCAGACTCAGGCCCACTGAAGTCTGGTAGTAGAGTATCCTTTTCTTTGAAGAAAGGAAATATTTAAAATTGCTATTCATACTCTTTGTATTTCATACTGTTATCTTTTTAATTTTATTGAAAATAGATTTTTTTCATACAGTATATTCTGATTACAGTTTACCATCACCTGACTCCTCCCAGTTCCATCCCATGTCTCCTCCTATTGGATCAATGCCCTTTCTGCCTCTCCTTAGAAACTAATCAGCATCTAAGGGATAAAAATGAAATAAAATAATTTAAGATAGAACAACAACAAAAACAATCAGCATAGAACAAAACAAACAAGAAAAAGGAACTAGTGAAAAAGCAGACTGAACACACACAGATGCATAGATACACACTTTCACACAAAGAATTCCTATAAAACACAAAACTGGAAACCATATATATTATAAGGTGATAATAAGTGAATCAATGAATCAATGAATCAATGAATAAATAAATAAATAAATGCCCTGACATAATCTTATGAGACCAAAGCCCTCCAAAGATGTCATTGAGTTTGTTTTCTGTTGGCCCTTTACTGCTGGACACATACTCTATCCCTGCAAGTAGTTTATTTCTCCAGTGAGACTCTCTTGCAGGAAATTAGATTTTCATTTGCAAGTGATCAGTTGGAGATAGCGTCTGTGTTTGGGATGGAGGCATGTGTCCACTTCTCTTTTCAGGTCTATGATCCCAACAGGTGCAGATCCTTGAAGTCCTGTGCAGGCTGCCTCACTTTTTGTCGGTTCATAGGTATGTTGGTCCTGCTGTTTAGAAGGCCTTGTTTCTTTGGTGTTCTATATTTCCTATGAGTCTTACTCTCTTGCTGCCTCCTTTTTTTTTAAGGTTCCCTGAACCCTAATGGGAAAGATTTGATGGAGACATACCTTTTAGGGTTGAGTTTCTTAAGGCCTCTCTCTGTGTGTCCTATTATCTGACTGTGGATCTCTGTATTGTTTCTGTCTAGCACAGATGGAAGCCTCTACAATGATGGCTGAGCCAGGCATTGGTTTATGAAGATAGCAGAGTGCTGTTAGGAGCCATTTTATTGCTATGTTCATTTTGTACAACTGTGTTACTTGATATCACCCTATATTCCTGAACTATCTAATTTCAGATACTTGTTCGCCCAAGAACCATCTGTTCTGGGTTATATCTCATAGTGTGAGCTTTGAATCAATTGGTTACTTCCATAAGCCTTATGCCTCCATTGCACTAGCATATCTTAAAGGCAAGACACCATTGTAGATCAAAGCATTTGTACCTGGGTGCATGTTCATTTATTTCCTTTGATGGAATATAGAGTAGCTTCTGGTACCAAGAAGACTAGCCCAATTTTTTTTTTTAAAGTTCTAGGTAGATACCAGCTCAACTTTTCTATCTTCAGTGAGTTGGGTAGGTGTTGTCTTCAGTAACTGGGCCTTCAGTCAGTTTGAGGTGAACAACCAATATATGGCCTTGGCAACAGCCTGGGTTGTGAGGGATTGTCTATGGAATCCTTTCATGAAAGAATTCCATTATATGTAATCCATTTCTGGTACTGGAAGCTTCACTTGATTACAAGGGATGTTCTATTGGAACATTGTCTCCCCCGTTTTGGTGATATCATTTAGATTGCTTTCATATTTGTATATACTGTACTGTTTTCAAGACTCCTCAAAGAACTATTTTAGCTCTCCTTCTGCATAGTCCCTCTCTTGTCCCCCTTTTATCTCCTTCCTCATTGATCCTCTTATTCCAGTTCCTACCACATCCATCCATAAATATCTATTCTATTTCCATGTCCGAGGGAGAGCTATACCTTCTACATAGTCCCTTACTCTATACCTAATATTTGTTTCTATGGATTGTAACTTGCTTATAATTGACCTAACAGCTAACATCCACAAACAAGCTAATATCTGCTTGTGATCTCATATTTTATTGAACAATAACCTATGTCATAAAAAAGACAAAGAAAAAAAGTATAATTCACTGCAGGGCATTTAGTATTGAAAGTTTCCACATAATTGTAAAAACATGTTATCTGAAAAAAAATCTTCAATACATTATGAAATAATGTTTCTTAGAAAATTTCACCAACATTATACCTTTGTTATTGATAAACAACCAAATTACTAATGCTAAATCTGTAATGTATTATATAATAACATTTAGATGAAGTCTATGATGTGCTTGAAATGTCATGGATTTCTTGTTTTACCATGTTAAAAATTCATATAGAGAAATTGCAGGTGGAGCATTCTTCCTGTGTTTTAACCAAGAATCCTTCCTGCATGCTTCAAGTTTTAAGGATATGACTATCCATTAAAAAGCCCTAGAGCAGTATGCAATTTAAATACTAGAAATGTGGTTTCACTGATGATTTAAAGAACATTTTGGCTAAAGATAAAAAAAATAAAAAAGGCAGAAAGAAAAATTCACACAAAAGCAATTATGCCTGGAAAGTAGTGGTTCAATATTGTAAAAAGGTGCTTTAATGACTAAAATAACATATGTACTTGATTGAGTAACTATGCTCTAACTATGACCATAGTGATAACAATCTTCACAAGCATTATTGCCTTCACAAGCATTATTTTCTGCCTTAATACACAAGCCAGGAAGAATTTGTAATGTACATTTGCCAACAGAAATTCAAGATATCTGATTGCATTTCTGTGTTCATTGTAGCTAGAATATTGTTCTGTCTATAAATACTAAATGAACAGAATATTTTGGAAAAGGACTGAATCTCCAGTTCTGCATGCAGCAGCAACACTTCAGTGAGTTGTGCCAATGAATACTCTTATAGTACTGTACTATGCAAAAAAGTATATTTCCATTTCTTTATATTTACATAGACCAATGGCTAGAACTGCACTTTTAGAAAGTATTTTATTCATGTATTGCAAGTGCCTCTGGAGAAGAATTACTTTACTTAAAAGACAGGGTGTGCTTTGGTGTTTTTCATGTATTTCTAGCAATATTTGAAAGAAATGAAAGACATGTTCTGGTAAACTAAACTTCAGAATTTTGACATATATAGCAAGAAAGAAACTGAATTGGTTTTAGTACTTTTATTTTGCTAAATTGCATATCTAAAATCATTTCTTACTTTTTCCAAAAATGTGATTAGAAAATGAGTTTACTATGACCAAAATAGTGGAAAATAATACTAAGATTTGGTGTTTTCAGTATGTAAACTGTGCAGGAGAGATAGTTTATCAGTTAAGAGCACTTGTTCTTGCTGAGGAATCAGGTTCAATGAACAGCATCCTCAAGATGGCTTACAATTATCCTTAACTTCAATTCCTGGGGAACCCAACCCTCTCTTTTGAGCTTCACGGGAACCAGGAATAGACATAGTACACAGACAGGCATGCAGGCAAAATATTCACTCACTCACTCACACTCACGCACTCACACTCACTCACTCACACTCACTCACTCACACTCACTCACTCACACTCACTCACTCACACTCACTCACTCACACTCACTCAATAAAGAAAGAAAGAGAGAAAGAAGAAAGAAAATATGAATTTATTTGCTTAAATGTGCAAAGATATATTCAATACTACCTTTAGTTGTTTTTTAGATTAACTGTTCCCTCTCTTAATATTAGCAATTAGATGGAGACATCATCTGATCTCTGCTGACATGCCTTCTTCCTTTCTTGTCCTTCTGTCTCTCATCTTTGCTGACATAACTCCAATTCCAAGAAACCATTTGACATTCTTATGGTGTCCTATGGTTTCTGATGAGTCTGTGAACAGATTAATGCTCTGATTCTTTCTGTCTTAGAAGCCATCTCATGAGTCCTCTCTCCAGTCCTTGGAAATTCAGATACTTACAGGACATTTTCACTGCCCTTTGCACATTTTCTCCAGAGTACCTCAAAGAGGCCTCTAAGACAGTAGTTGGTATAACTTACTATATTTTATGAATGCTCATGATTCTTACTAGAGTCTCTGGAAATCAGGAGTTTACTGTGTGTTCCTAAGTACTTTGCATGGTCCCTATGAGATAATAGATGCTAGATAATATTTACAGAATTAAATTCCCTTTAATAACAAGCACTATAAGACAGCTAATATGTAGAAATACTTCAGCATATGAGTTGACTAAAAATATGATGGGAATGACCCATTTTCTCTATAGCTAAATGAAAGAAAATTTGATAGAATCACTAGCAATGCTGCCCTATGTGGAATGCTGTTACACTGCTGCTTACCTTTTGTGATTTAATGCTTTGCTTAAGAAACTGACAACTGCATTGAGAACTGAGAATAGATGAAAATCTCTGGAATCCTGTTAATGATAACTTTGTGTAAATTTTGCTTTATATGTGAATATATTTGTACTACATGTATCTTTAGTTCATTTGACAGTCAAGCAGACTATCTTTACTGATGGAATGATGTGGTTCCTTTTGAGAAACATGCTACATGTGATGACATGATACCTGTAACAGTAGCTGGTGTATAAGTCCATGTTACAAAAACTGTGCTACACAACTGCAACCTCCCCTTACCTCCCCTTACCTCCCCCACTCCAGCTCCCAATTTACTCAGAATATCTTCTCTATTTCCCCTTCCTAGGGGTATCCATGCATGTCTCTCTTAGGGTTCTCCTTGCTACCTAGCTTCTTTAGGGTTGTGATTTGTATCCTGGTTATTCTTCACTGTATGTCCAATATCCACTTATGTGTGAGTACAAAATCGTGTTTGTCTTTATCCCTAGTGCATGAACTGGGTTTCTGAAGTCCATTACCTATGGAGGGATACCTTCCTCAGCCTTGATACAGGGGGGAAGGGCTTGTCCTGCCTCAACTTAATATGCTAGACTTTGTTGAATCCCCATGGGAGGCCTACCCTCTAGAAGGAGTGGATGGGGGTGGGGTGGAATGAAGGTGGGGGTAGAGCAGGAGAAGGGGAGGGAGGAGGAACAGTGGTTGATATGTAAATTAAAAAAAACTTAAATATAAAAGCAAAGAAAAACTGTGCTACATAGCTGTAACTATTATCACGTTTAATTCTAATTCAAACCTTTTGATGAACATTATGTTTTTATTCTCATTTTACAAAACCAGTGTCTGAAATCCTGAACATAAAATATGACTAAGACCACAGTTGGTGTTAAAGCCAGGAAGTGAACCCTGCCGATAAGTGAGAAGACCCTTTGAGGGTCAAATTATTCATATTAGTTTGGTTATCTTTGATTTACACATAAGTTCAATACCTCATGACAATTCAACAAAAAAAAAAAAGTAAAATATGTCTGTAAGGAACTTGTGATTACCACTAACAAAGTTACACAAATGCCAGCATCCACTGTGTAGAAGTGTATTTTTTTTCTTTTCTTTTTTCCTCATCTCAACATTATCAACAGAAACAAAAAGGGTAATGAAAATGTATTTGCTCTCTTTGGGTGAGTTAGTCCAGCAAGTTTTCTTGTGTAACTGAAGATTAGCAATGGTAGACAATGAAAATTGCAACTATTTCAGACAGAATTATTACTCTGACTTAGGAACAATTCTAAATAACACATCACCAGTTGGGAAACAGGCATGAGGCTAACAGAAAGCTAGAGTAAAGAAAGGAAGTGATTCAGATATTCTTAGGGGAAGCTATCTAACATCTTTCTGAGAATGGATTATTAAATATGCAAGAAAATCAGTATATACATAAGAAAATGTACGCAATGACAATAAAAATACACAAATAATTAGGTGCAGAATTAGAAACCAAAATGTACTTACTTAGTGTTTCGTAGATTTTTGAATGCATGACCTCACTTGATTGCTTTGGAGTCATCTGATAGACAATACCTTTACTATTACCCCTTAAGTTATTCATTGACCATAAAAATAGGCTTGGAGTTTGTTTAGATTATCTAGGTACCAATGGAAATAAACTTAGGAGATGTATCCTTCTACTCAAAGCTTCATGAAATGAACATAGCTGAGCAAGTGCCCTTGTGGTATGTTTGAGCGTTCCTTGGGTATATGCCTAAGAGTGGTATAGCTGGATCTTGGGGGAGATTGATTCCCAATTTTCTAAGAAAGCGCCATATTGATTTCCACAGTGGCTGTACCAGCTTGCATTCCCACCAGCAATGGAGGAGAGTTCCTCTAGCTCCACATCCTCTCCAGCATAAGGTGTCCTCAGTGTTTTTGATCTTAGCCAATCTGACTGGCGTAAGGTGGTATCTCAGAGTTGTTTTGATTTGCATTTCCCTAATGATTAGGGATGTTGAGCAATTCCTCAAATGTCTTTCAGCCATTTGTGTTTCCTCTGCTGAGAATTCTCTGTTTAGTTCTATAGCCCATTTCTTAATTGGACTGTTGGGAATTTTGATGTCTAATTTCTTGAGTTCCTTATATATTCTGGATATCAGTCCTCTGTCAGATGTGGGGTTGGTGAAGATCTTTTCCCATTCTGTGGGCTGTCGCTTTGCCTTGTTGACCGTGTCCTTTGCTCTACAAAAGCTTTTCAGTTTCAAGAGGTCCCATTGATTGATTGTTTGTCTCAGTGTCTGAGCTACTGGTGTTATACCTAGGAAGCGATCTCCTATGCCAATGCGTTCAAGACTACTTCCTACTTTTCTGGAAACAACCTAGATGCCCTTCAACCGAAGAATGGATAAATAAACTGTGGTACATATATACAATGGAATACTACTCAGCAGAGAAAAACAACGACATCATGAGGTTTGCAGGCAAATGGAGGGATCTAGAGAAAATCCTCCTGAGTGAGGTAACCCAAACTCAGAAAGACAAATATGGTATGCACCCACTCATAGGAGAATACTAGTGGCGGAACAAGGATGACTGGACAGCTACTCACAACACCAGGGGGACTACCTGGATCGCAGGACCCCAGGAGAGACACGGGGATCGCCCAATGAAGGAGAAATGGATGAGATCTACATGAACTGTCTGGACGTGAGTGGGGGTGGTGAGGGGCGGGGGGCGAGGGAATGAGAACTTGGGGGAGCGGGAGGTCCCGACTGGATCAAGAACAGAGAGGGAACACAGGGAATGTTCGTGAGACATGAAGACCACATGAGAATAACAAGAAGCAGAGTGTAGGAGAGGCCCACAGAAATCCACGGAGATGCCCCCACAGTAGACTGCTGGCAATGGTCGAGGGGTAGCCCGATCAGACCTACCCTGGTGATAGGATGGCCAAACACCCTGATTGTCGTGCTAGAGGCCCCATCCAGTGACTGAGGGAGCTGGATGCAGATATCCACGGTCGGGCCCTGGGTGGAGCTCCAGGAGTCCAGTTGGCAAGAAGGAGAAGGGTTTGTGTGAGCGGGAGTTGTTGGGACCGGAGATGGATAGAATACAGAGACAAGTGGCCAGACTAATGGAAACACATGAACTGTGAACCAATGGCTGAGGGGCCCCCAACTGGATCAGGCCCTCGGAATGGGTGAGACAGTTGATTGGCTTGATCTGTCTGGGAGGCATACAGGCGGTTGGGCCGGATCCTGTGCTCAGTGCATGAGTTGGCTGTTTGAAACCTGGGGCTTGGTAGAGACCCTTGGCTCAGCCTCGGAGGAGGGGGCTAGGCCTGCCTGGGCTGAGTCCACCAGGTTGATCTCAATCCTTGGGGGAGTCTTTGCCTCGGAGGAGATGGAAATGGGGGTGGGCAGGGGGACGGGGTGGGAGGGGGGAGGAGGACGAGGCGGGAGGAGGGAGAACGGGGGAACCTATGACTGATATGTAAAGTTGAATTATGTTGTAAAATAAAATAAAATAAATTATAAAAAAAAAAAGCTTCATGAAGAGCAAATTTCTACTGAGTTAAATTTTCTGAAAATCGTAAATCCAGTGATATTTTCTAAACAATGAGAACAATTATCACATTCCTCATATAATGAGATAGCTACTTGTTCAGTGGAGGCTTATCTAATGTTTAGATTACCTTGAATTACCATAGGCGGGTTAAGTTCTAAGAAAATTTTGGAACTAGCATTTTTTTTTTTGATTCTTTAGTTTTGAGTTGGAGAGTGATGTGCTGAAATAGTTGTATCCTAATGGTTTATAGTGCTTTGCCTTGGGCTGTCATAACAAACTGACCACTGGTTGGTTCTCTATTCTACTACTAATTATATACTGTATGCTTTGTTATTTCTGAAACTTGCCCAGTATCTCCTGAAAAAAGTGTACAAGCAACATACATGTTGCTACTGTTTTAGTTGCATAGATTACTTGGACTAGAGTGAAAGAAATCAAATAAATCTAAGCTAAGGAAGGCAGTAGCTTAAAAATGAAACCAGTTAACCCTAAAATGATGTTATGTGTAAATTCTTATCATCCCATAGATTCAGGGTCCTACCAGACAGTTAATTAATGCAATTGAGTAATTGCCTGTGGCTCTACTGCTTTGAGTGCCACTCCATCATACATTTTTATAGTACTATTGGTCAAAATCTCATATTTGACAGATTTTAGTGTAAAAATGGACTCTCAACTAATGTTGGGAGAACAAATCAATCTTTTTCTTGACTTGTTTAAAACCAACAAACCTAGAAATTGTCTAGATCAAATGAGACATCTAGTAACTATCACTTTAATTTTCAGACATCACAGAAAACCTGTGAAGTAGACAAATGAAGACATATTGAACATTGAAGAAAACAGATGTGTCACAAAGTTAATTTGCAGACAACTGAACAATTCTTAAGTAGAAACTTAATGAACTTAACTCAAAACTTTTTGTCTTTTATACTATAGCTTTTCATTTTCATTTAAGTTTTTGAATAATTCACACATTCTTTTCTCTGCTTCTAACAGACTGTAATGAACATGTAAATATTTGATTTTTGATTAACTGACCATTCTCTGGTAATGATTCCTGTCACAGATGCTGAAGAAGTAGTCCACCAGATATAATTTCAAGTCTCTTATTTGACTTCCACTAATATTCTTTATCTAATTTTTCATTAAATTTCATTTAATGCTTGGCCAAAGATCTTGGTCTTCAGTGTTACTACATGCATTCTTTACTTGGCTCTAAAATATTAAAATTTAAATCTGTTAGATTTTTATATGCTCTACAAAAACACAAAGGGATAATATATATTTATCAAATATTCAAAGTTATACTGAGATAGAAATTCCTAATTAAAATTCAGTTAGTCTTGAGAATACAAACAATAACTTAGATCATGATTTGTCTTTTATTTCACCATTCTGAAAGCATAAAGTTTTTAGTCATTACCTTAGAAAACCTACTAATCTTTCTCAATCTGCACTAGTTTTTCTTAGAAAAGTGGAATTTACAGAGTTTTAATGGCATACATTTTCAAAACTTCCTGTTAGGTACTGTAATTGGAATTAAACTAACAAGGCACTGGTATGCTAAAGCTGATGAGCTTCAATGAATAGATAAGGATGGGTTGAATTAGCTCATCAATTGCTTGCATGTAAATGATTTCCAGAGTACTTAGACACCTGAAAATGTTACATTCTTTTTAGTCACAGCAGTCTTCTCTGGGTGAGTATTCATTGTGAGAGCAAATTCCTTCATTATAGATAAGTCAGAGCTTGAGCCATTTTATTAGTTTAGCAAATGGCATAAACTGGTCTGTGTGTATGAATTAGTGCAGTTCAAGTTAATAGGAGTTCACAGTCATAGCCAAAACAAAAACTTTTCCTATGATTTCTTCCCCTCCAGATTTATTGTATCAGCATTTTGTACAGGGAAGTTTAGTTCTGAGGCATATGCAATCACTGCATAAGTAATAACAAAGCATATTGCTTCTAAAGCAACTCCTATTGCAGGTACATAAAAACAATATCTTGATTGATAGAATCTCTTGCAAAAGTGAAGGGTATTCATAGCAATATGACTCTACCACAGTAAATGATGTATATTAGTAGGGGGACATAGCACTAAATTCAGACAATTCCAGTATCATATCCCAAATTACCATAAGGTCAGGGAGATTTTGAACCTCAGTACTATTCTCTTAATGTTGGTAGTAATAAAAAGAAGTGTAAAGATTAATGTCAATAGTTAGACAAGAAAGACTAGCTGGCAATACAAACATTCTAAAAGTACAAAGTTCCATCCAAATATGAAAACGTGACTCCAGTTTAGAAGATAATATATTTTGGACCACATGATTTTATTTAGCAGCTAAATAAAATGGAGCAGACTCCAGTACAGAGAATGTAAAGCTGAAACAGAAAATTAGATAATGGATTCTTCATCTATTTCTCCCAACAAGAAGCCTAGAATCTACAGTCATCAGATATTGTCTATGAAGTTCTATTTCCTCAAATGTAAAATGAGGACAGAACTTACACTAATAAAGCCAATGCATACTATTCACACAGGCAAACAGTGGAAATAAAAAAAATCTTATCATTTTGAATTTTGAATAAAAAACCAAATTTGCATATTAGACTGTTAGGATTCTCTGAATTTCTATATAATCCAAAGTCATTTTAATGACAGTTTTCCCCCTATGTTTTGGTGAAATCCTATTCTTCCATTTTGCAAATTGATGAATGTCCATGAAATTCAGTACTATGTCCTAGTCAGTACTAGGTCAGGTATGAAGGATAAACTTTCCTTAGTAACACGTTAAGAAAGTAGTGGGTGGAGCATGTAGTAACAGGTGCAGTGAGGAGGATGAATACAGAATATGAAAAGTTGACTATGTGACTTTACTATTAGTGTTTCTTCCAACAGACCTTGGACACTATTCTAACAACAAATATTGAAAAGTGAAGTTTAGCACATAAACTAGGCACCCTCTTACAGAAGTTCGCACCTAACACAAACATTAGTGTAGTCTCCACACACCTGTACATTTTGATTTTAGAAAATTTGGTTGTAAAATATAACACACAAGGAGTTACATAAAATATAAATGTAAATATGTTGAAATATTAGAAACTTAACATCAATGTAACCATTATACAACTAACAGAAACAAATCTGGCAACAAAATAGAAAAATAAAAACATATTGTAAGCATATTCCATAAGCCAGCTGTATTCTATTCCACCATCTTTAATGGGTTTTTCAGGGAAAACATATTTATCTAAAGATTTAACTCATATACATATAATGGAATATGTGCCATTTGTCTTTCTGGGACTGGGTTATGTCACTGAGGATGTTTCTAGCTGCATTCATTTACCAGTAAATCTCATAATTTCATTTTTCTTTACAGATGGATGAAATTCCTTTGTGTATAAGTACCACATTTGCATCATCTGTTCATCAGCTGATGTACAACTCAGTTGTTTCCATTTTCTAGCTATTGTGAATATGAAGGAAAATGGAGGAGCAAGTACCTTGTGTTGGGTTGTGGAGTTTGAGCAATCTGTCCTGAAAGGGTGTACCTGAATCATGACAGGTTAACTTCTAAATTATTGAGGAAGCTCCACATTAGTTTCCATAATGACATCAGATTGAACACCCTCCCAGAATGAATGTATGTTCTCTTTTTACACAGTATGTGATAGCATTTGTTGTCATTTATTCAGTATTTATTTATCTATCTATTTTCTATTTCAATCATTCTAACTGAGATAGGGTGAAATCTCAAAGTAGTTTTAAATTGCATTTCTCTTCCTTCAAAGAATATTGAACATTAAAAAAAAAGTATTGCTCGTGTATCTGTATTTGTTCTTTTAAAAATTCTCTGCTTAGTTCCATGTAATTGGTTTGATTGTTTTTTTGATGTTAGTTTCTTCTTGCAGTTGATGGCTATTAATTCTTCTAATTGTGGGTCTCTCTCTATTCATAGCCATTTACTGCAATATAGACCCACAATTAGAAGAATGAGAAAATACAGCATGCTAAGCCCTAAATGGGACATCTATATCACACCCTCTTTGCTGTGGGATGGTCTGTATGTCAAATTGCTCTGATTGGTCAATAAATAAAACACTGATTGGCCAGTGGCCAGGCAGGAAGTATAGGCAGGACTAAGAGGGAGAAGAATTCTGGGAAATGGAAGGCTGAGGAGGGAGACACTGCCAGCCGCCACCATGACAAGCAGCATTTGAAGATTCCAGTAAGCCACGAGCCACGTGGCAAGGTATAGATTTATAGAAATGGATTAATTTAAGATGTAAGAACTAGATAGCTAGAAGCCTGAGCCATTAGGCCAAACAGTTTAAACAATATAAGTGTCTGTGTTTACTTGGTTGGGTCTGAGCAGCTGCGGGACTGGTGAGTAAGAGAGATTTGTCCTGACTGAGGGCCAGGAAGGAAAACTCTAGCTACACCTCTTCCCGTAGAGTTCAGAGATCATTATGAAAATTGTTTGGTAGACAGATTGTGAGATTCAGAGAGAGTAGATATCTGCAGTGAAAGAATAATTGCCAAAAATAACAGCACCATTACATGCATGGACTCAGAGAAGCTGTGCCTGCGTATAGAAGACCAGCACAAGATCAAGCCAGGCAAAATGAAAACCTGGTGGTGGAAGAGCACATGAAGTTCTAAGCCTCCTTGAGACCCAATTGGCAATCGATGGCTTCTGGACAAAAGAGAGGCCAATCTTTCAGGAATTTGGCCCCCAAGAGACTACTCAGACTTCAGTCTAATACTCATGAACATACTGGCAGCAGTAATGAAATCACAGGGTTTCAAAAAACAGAGCACTTGCATTTGGGAGAAAAAACAATGGTGGTTGGATCAGGAAGGAATTGAAGAACAGTGAATGTAGGGTGGATATGATTAATACACCATATATGCATATGTATGAAATTCTTAAAGAAGAAAAAGGAGAATATAAAAAATAATAATTAAGCTACAATATTTTGGTTTTTACTGGACAAATTTCTGTTTTAATTTTCAGCCCCAAATTCGTAGAATAATTACGTAGTCTGGAAAGTCAAGCAAGATTCCCAATGTTAAGCCTTGAGGAAGAGTTATTTTTATCTGAAAATAACTTGACTTTTTTTTTGGCATTTTAAGGCATTCAACTAATTGGATAAAGCCAACCAAAACGAGAGAAAGTAATATGCTGTACCTAAAATGAATTGACTGCAAATGTTGTTACAATGCACCTTCAGAGTACTAGTTAATTCTTAATGAAATAACTTCACAATATATCCTAGCTTAGCTGGCATAAAATGTTCGCCATCACAATCTCTACTATATGTGTAAGCCATTAAGTCCTTCGCTCTGCTCACTATAATTAATGTTCTCACATGTCTCTTTATGAATGACTTTTAGGTCTCTGATGTATTTGTTTACTTACAAATGCTTGGGCACTGTGATGCAGATGTGCATAAATATGGATCTAATAGAAAGCTAAATCAGTTGGACTGGTTCCTTTTGCTTAACATTACTGTGCTTGTAGAATACATAATGTACCCATTGATATGCTGATTTTCAACTTACCATTTTTTATGACTTTTGTGTATTCTGTCTGCTTTGAGTTTTTTCTCTTTTCTCTTCTTGATAATTATTCAGACTGACTGATTATTTGGTTTCTCTGTGTTAATATGGTGATTGTGTGCTTTTTAATACTAACTGATCATTGAACTAACCATTCTATGATGCTGTATTTCTGTCTCATTATGTAGTTCAGACTGATCTCAAACTCAAGATCAAAAATTACTCTATGCTGTAGGATAATGATTTTGTACACCAGCTTAATAAAACACTGATTGTCCAGTAGCCAGGCAGGAAGTATAGGCAGGGCAAGCACACTAAAGGAGAATGCTGGGAGAAGGAAGGCTGAGTCAGGAGTCATCAGCCAGATACAGAGAAGCAAGATGTGAAGGCAAAAGTGAGAAAAGGTACCAAGCCATGTATCTAAACATAGATAAGAATTATGGATTAATTTAGGTGTAAGAGCAAGATAGTGATGAGCCTGAGCTAATGGCTGAGCAGTTATAGTTAATATAAGCCTCTGTGTGTTTACTTGGGGGATGTAAGTGAGAAAGATTTGTACCTACCACTGGCTGGCAAGACAAGGGAAAACTTATGACTACATTTGGTGTACCAATGTGTTGCTCTCGAGTTTCCATAAGGCCTAAACGAGTTTAAAAGGGGCTTCTAAACACACAATAACAGAGCAAAAAACAGCTTTCTACTTCATGTCTCATGCAGGTAAAGATATATAGATACCATATTACAGATACCCAATCGCATGCAGACTTGAGCTACAGTATGGTGGGTTCACATGTATGGGCTTGAATACAGCATGGCAGATTCCTGCCACAGTACACAGAGGTGTCTCTAAGCCACACAGTGTGGTTCATGGTGGATTTAGCTTTTTCTAGTTGAAAAGAAAAGAAAAGAAAAGAAAGGAAAAGAAAAGAAAAGAAAAGAAAAGAAAAGAAAAGAAAAGAAAAAAGAGGTTTCTGGGCTACATGCTGCTGGATGGAGGTTGGACCCACTGTCTCCCAGAGTCACCAGAGATCATGGTGTCCAAGACTGGCTGTAAACATACTGCCACCATATTGGGAAGTTGAGGTGAGTGGAGTCAGCAGCCATGGCTGCTGCTTTTTGTACTAGCCATGCAATTTAACATTTTAAAATCTCTCCTGGTCAGAGAAAGGTTATAGATTCACAATAAGACAGATTCAGATAAAATAAGACTCTAAACTGTTTACAATGTGTGTAAAAATGTATGTACACTTAGAAGAGAAAAAAATTCATATAGACAGTTATATAAAGAAATAGTTTAAAAAATAAAGTCTTTCACAAGAAATTAAAAGTAATATAAAAAATAAGCCACGTAAAGACAAAAATCACACAGTCTGGATTATATTGTTTTTGGGATTTTTAACTGCAAAAGAGACATTTGATTGTAAAAGATGCTGAGTTAAATCAATATGTATATTTTAAAGATATCTTGATTTCAAAATTTATGTTTAAGGATATGTTACTTTGGAAAAGAGGTTCTGCTTTTATTTCCACAGCAGATGAGAACCTATGGATTGCATCCAAGCTAGTATGATTTGATAAAGGAAGATCCCCTGAGAGGCCCAGATGATCCAACATCCAAAAACAGCTTCAAGGCAACTGGCTCAGAGAATACAGCATCATATACTTCTCTAGTCATGACTTTACCATAATTCTTAATTTTCTCAGGATCCCCATAAGAAGACAGTGCCCTCAATCAGCAGGAAGTAGACTAAAATACTATGCCCACATTCTCCAAAAAATGGATTATGGATATTTTTCTTTGTTTAGAGATTGGTTACAAATTGTTATTGGTCATAGTCAATATCTTTCTAAAGAAGAACAGGAGGATAGAATATAGATATGATAGGATGAAAGGGTAGATTATTGAATATACTTTTAAAGAGCAACTTGTTTGCTATAGGTTTTAGTTTATTGATACAAATTTAAAGTTAATTTTTTTATAGTGTATATATATATTTTTTACTCTTCTTTAAGGTATTATGTTTGTGCAGCTCATTTAAAATTGTCATGGATAATTAAGAAATACAGATTAATAATTAGTCTTTTATGATAATGAAACTTATACTCATGCTAAGTTTTCTAGGTATACATAGATGTAATTCAATTAGGTAGATAATCTTCACACACTTCAAAGACCTAGAGAATATGGCATTTAAAATGTTTTAAGAACTTAGACTTTTCTGGAAAATGAGACACGTCTGCTCTTGGCAGCACTAATTACTTCAAGGAGAATAATGGGCATTGAATAAACTCATTATGGAGTTTGCTTTCTTTGTGGCAAAGGTTAGCCACTTGGCAAAAAAGTGCCCTTGTGTCGACTGATTGACAGTATGTTGTATAAACTAGACATTCAGGACCCATAGGAATGTGACCACTGAACTTTGCAAGGTGAGATGGTTCTTCAGGTTCCTGCTTCACAGAAGAGACTGCCAGACATTCTACAGGACACTGAGAGACTAGGCCTATAGGCTGAAAATGGATGCCCCAAAGTTGTAGAAGAAGTTTTGGTGACTGTCCAGGCAGCCAGCTGTTTCTGCCACTCTAGATTTTTGGAAGATGCTTACAATGCTCTTCCTATTTACTTCAATAATATTGTATCCTTCTGAGGTCTTTGATGTAGTTGAAGACTAGACAGTTATGATTTTATCCCCCCACTTTCACTGGCCAAACTTCTTCCTCCCACCCTTCCCAGGGTAGAAGCACTGTTGCATTATCTATGTCTGTATATATTCTCTTCCTTTTAAGATATCTAGTATGATGTGCTCCTGCAGCATTTTTTCATAGACTTTCTGGCTTATTTTAATTAGCTAGTATTCTCTCAGTATATCAGGACACACCTTTCTGAGCAATGGAGTGCTAGAGACCCAGCGCCTGAGGGTCATGGCCTGGATATAATTTTGGTCCTTCAGTCACGACCAGGACGCAGGATTGACTCCACTACTGTAGAGTGGCCTGAGTAGTGGTGCTCCTTGATCTTCAAATAAGAAAGACGCAGGACTCAGACATCATGAGGCTGAATCCAGTAACAATGAAGATCCAGGAATTGAGGGGTGAAGTAATATGTGTTCTAGTGCAGGTGGAATCTTGTTATTAAGATGACTCCACTACAAAAGCAGGGGATTGTTTCAGTATCTTGGAGAACTGGTGTAGATCCAAGGAAGATCTGGACTCAGAAGACAGGGTTTGAAGCAAGTCAAAGCTCTGTTGTCCTGGAGAGGAGTCAGGTTGGGGCTCCATGTTAACTCCAACACTGGGAGTAGTCTGAGGCTACTCTGCCCTTCAAGATTCAGCATTCAAGAGGCAGAGTACCATATGAAGTTCTGGGGTCATACCTGTTCCCATAGCATGAAGCTCTAGTATTAATGGAATACAGAGTGGTGAGATTACTTAGGTATCATAGGCTGGGGCCACAGCAATTCTACTGTCTATAGATTTTACTGGCCAGAGGTTATATCACTTGAGAGAGAACATTGTACATGCTTGGGTGCTGAGGTTGCACCAAAGCTCCAATGTCTATGAGGATGGGCATTGGGTTAGTTCAGGAACTGAGGAAGCCTGACTGCTTCTTTGGGCCTAGGCAACATGTCACCAGATGCAAAACTCAGGAGCAGCTAGGATTTAGAGCACAGTTTTCTCAGCTGACAGCTTATTTCCAGGGTTAAGGAGCTGTGTCAGCTCACCTGGGGAACGGTGGTGTCTGATCAGAAGGATCTATAGAATTAGCAGTAATGAACAAGAAACCACACCATTAAGGGGAAACTTTGCTTTGCTGGGACAATGGATGCTGGTTAGCTAGAGCTAAGAAATCATCAATGATTAAGAAGAGACCAGAATCACTGAGGTGCAATTTTCTGCAAAGTGTTTCCTCAGTGTCTAGTGGTGGCATAGCTTGTGCCTTTTGCTGGCAGATGAACTTGGAAACGTGTAAGCATCTTCCAGATGGTACAACATTTGAAGGCATGAAAAGATCATGTAGAGAAGCTGAGGCTTGGCACTGTGAAAGGCCCAGATAGGCAATTGTGGAAGGTACAACCAGAGTAGCAGTTGAAGCCCCAGGATTAAAAAGGTAATTCAGAGAATCGAGGCTTGTCATGAGAACCCAGGAGAAGCTACTGGTGAAAGTGCAGTCCAGTTGTAGCTGGAGACCACCATATTTTGGAGATGTCAGTACCTTGGGATTGGATAACCACCAAGGACAACAGCAGCCATGAAATGGAGGCAGCCTGAGGCTACGAGAAAATCTGTGTGAGATGTGGTAAGCCCTTTGGAAGAGCACAGAAGCTAGAGAGTGATTCCCAGAAGTCCGACACTGAGATCTATATTGTTGGATTTTGGCTTTGCTTTGCAGAGATTGTGACTTTTCCCTACTTCTTCTCTCTGGTAGTAAGAAAGGATTTCAATTATTTTGATGTCACAAAAGCCAACAGTTGGGAAACTTTTAGCTTTTAAAGAGATTAGGGGATTTTAGAGATACTGGATTTTTAGAAAGATTTTGGACCTTAAAAGAAACTGAATTTTTAAAGTGTTTGAATTTTTAAATCTGTGGGACTATTAAGTTTGTATGTGTTTTATAATGTTATATTTATTGGTATGATATTTTGAGGATGACAAAAAAAGGAAATTATTGGTAAACCATGTATTAATGAAAACTTAACACAAACTAAAGTCATCTGAGAGGAAGAATCTCAATTGAGAACATACCCCCTTAAGATCAGGGGGGCAGGCAAGCCTGTGCAGCATTTTCTTAATTAGCAATTGATGGGGGTGGGACACAAGGTGTCCCATTGTGACACCTTGAGCTGGTTGTTCTGCTTTCTATAAGCAGGATGAATAGGCCATGAAGAAGATTCCAGTAAAAAGCACTCCCCCATGGCATCTGAATCAACTACTGCCTCCAGGTTCTTGCTGGGTTTGAGTTCTTGCCTTGGATTCTTTCCATAGACTATGACTCAGGATATGTAAGCCAAAAAACAAACAAACAAAAAACAAAACAAAACAAAACAAAAAACAAAAACAAAAACAAAAACAAAAAAACTTTCTTCCTCAGTTTCTTTTGATAATGATATTTTATCAAAGCAACGGAAACTCTAAACAAAGGGATCTCTCATGGGGATTTTAAGATTCTCCCCTAGCCAACATAGCCTGGAAAATTAAGAGTGTCAATGGTACCTTCTGCATACCTTTATTGCTGTGGGATGTTCTGTATGTTAAATGTGTTGTTCTGAATGGTTAATAAATAAAACACTGATTGGCCAGTAGCCAGGCAGGAAGTAGTCAGGACAAGGAGAGAAGAGAATTCTGGGAAGTGGAAGGCTGAGACAGAGAGAAGCTGCCAGCTGCCGCCATGAAAAGTGAGTTGTAAGGTACCGGTAAGCCATGAGCCATGTGGCAAGGTATAGATTAATAGAAATAGGTTAATTTAAGATAGAAGAACTAGATAGCAAGAAGTCTGCCACAGCCATACAGTTTGTAAGCAATATAAGTCTCTGTGTGTTTACTTGGTTGGGTCTGAGCAGCTGTGGGACTAGCAGGTGAGAAAGATTTGTCCTGACTGTGAGCCAGGCAGGACCAGAGAAACTCCAGCTACACTTTAAGACTACAGCATGAAAGTCCTCCTGACTCTGAGCCATACCACTAGTGGGACAGCATAAGGGATACAGTATGCTTCTCTCATCTACCTATCTCTACTGATCTTGTGCTTAACTGTGGAATGACTCAGCCCTAACAAGCTTGAGGGCCAGCTGGTCCAAACCAGTAATGAGAGCATGCGTATAAGATACTTCCTGAGAGTTAACCTGGGTCTGCCTAAGGGCCTTGGGAACAGCAGCTGAGACATGATCTGAGATGACCTAAACCAATGAGAGGCAGCCATGTCATGCCAGCAGATACATATTCATCAGACCTTCTCCTGGGTTGGGGTGGGTGAGGTGGAGAGTATATAAGGCTTGCTTCTTCCTGAATAAACTGAACTTGTTGCTTCAACATCCTCCCAGAGACTGTGTCTTGCCCCCTTCCCCACATGGGACAGCACAGGACCCTGCCACACTCAACCACTGTCCTGCTGTATTTTTGTGCTACCCCCATTGCTCTTTTGAAACTGTACTTGTTTATTCATTAGGTGGATGTTTTTCTTAGAGAAGATGTTAGAAACCTCTAGTAGACATATAATTGATGTCACATTCAGATATAATGTTAACTATAATTTATATTTCAATAGTGTGTTATCTCTAGTCAATGTGCAAACAGAAAACCTGGTATGAATATTTAAATGAATGCTATTTACTCCCCAATTGACTGTAATTGAGAGATAGTTCAGGAAGGCTAGCTGCTGTCTTACAACTGTGTCTCTGAAAACACTAAGAAAACTGAACTTCAAATGTTCAGTTATATTTTTGAGAACACATATATTCACATCATGAATTATATTAACAGTTAATGATTAGGTTTGCATGAATAAATATTCTTCAGATTTTAAACCACTTTCTGTACTGCTTTATGCATCAGCATGTTTACAAAGATGAGACAGCATCAGAGAATTCTTAACATCATGACTGGACAAATGTGAGCTGAACAAGGTCAACAACAATAAGCATACCAAAGTGAATCAGTGAAAGACCAGGAGTCCTCAACCCTATACAAGGAACTACAGGCAAGCAAGGAATGCTGAAGCTGAAGAAATAGTCTTACCCAGGGAAAAGCATTCCCATTGTTTATCCAATGCTGACTGGTCAGCACTGAAAAAATATACATGAGTAATATTATACAGACTGAACAAGTAAATACTAATAGAGGTTCTTATGATGACTTTATTTTCAGAAGCTTCTAGAATATAAACTGCCTGCAGGTGTTTTCAGCTGTCAACATTTCTGTCTGGAGATTCTTACTTCACATGAGGCTTTTAGGTCATTAGCCATTTATTCCATACCCTGAGACCATAAGAGGGAATAGAGGCACTGTGTTCATTTGGCTGTTTCCTGTAGAGAAGTGCCAAAATTGTGTTTTTAGGTTCTGTTCTAAGGAGGGTAATTTTAACTTGATCTGTCAGCAGGAGGAGAGTTTTGACTTGGTAGGCTCTGATGGATCATGTCATTGCCATCATATGCTCCTAGAGAACCCTTTGAAAACAGTAGACTGAGTGGGGTGAGCAGCTATTGTAAGATGAGCCTAGAGATTTAGTGGATCCAGTAGCATGCTTAACTGGGGTACCTGTTGTCATAATGTAGACCTAGTGATGCCAGTGATTGAACCATGGAGGAACTTCTGTAAAAAGTGTAAGTGGATGAAAGGTTAAAAACACAAGTATAGCTGGGCGGTGGTGGCACACACCTTTGTTTCCAGCACTTGGGAGTTAGAGGCAGATGGATCTCTGTGAGTTAAAGGCCAGCCTGGGCTACAAAGTGAGTTCCAGGAGAGGTACTAAGCTACACAGAGAAACCCTGTCTCAAAAAACCAAAAAAAAAAAAAAAAAAAAAAACACCCACAAGTATGAGAACATTTTGAGGAAAGAGTTATCAAGAAGCAGAGCTCTGGTAGGATGGAACCAGAACCTAATTCATAGGCAGATTCCTGCCACTGAATTTTTAGTATGGTTCATACATCTTTGGTCCACATCTTGAACCAGCTAGATTTGTTGATGCAGAAGCATCATTGTTCCTGAAGGTGGACACAAAATCCCACCCAAGTTAGAAGTAGACAGGAAATTAATTCTTAAATTTTTCAGTACCATAGCAGCCAAAGAATCAAGTTGGTCCTCAAGGACATTAAGCTGATTTGAAATTTCTTTAAGGTTTTCTGAGACCTAGTGAGATAAAGAGGTCCACTGATGCACAGAAGCCCTTAGTCCTAGTGTTTTAGTTTGGAATCCTAAAACAATGTCCAAAGTGGCAAGGAGAGGACTGAGTTTGATGGCCCACTAGTCCCTTTTCAAAAGTCACCCAAGCTACTGTAAGAGGTTTGGGATCACTGACAACTCTAAGTGTTCTGTTTATGGCACAAGGGGTGATATAGAGGAGCAGGAACTACAATATCTCAGAGTCAAGCTAAGGGAGTGATAAAACTTTACAAATGGAAATGATCCAGAATGTAAGACAATCATGTGATCATGGTATGCATCTTTGGAGTGTGTTATGTGAGTGAGATAGCCTCTGGAACATAGAAAGAGTGACTTCTTGTATTATTTTATTTATTACTGTCAGTATAGTTGAGAAATTAGCCAGATTAGTTTTGCTCATTTTAGAGAAAAAGAACAAGCAATAAAACCATCAAAACACCCTTGTCAGCTTTTGTCATAAGTGTTAGTGAGATGGATGGATTTTTGTCATTTTTTTTTTCTGTTACAAGATGTAATGCAATCCATTTGTTAGAAGAGCTTTAAATATTTTACTTTGGCAAGAATGGATTTAGAAGAGGCCAATAGGTCTCCAAACTTGTGGGAAACATTAATGTGAAAAATTTTTTAACATCATGATTAACATACATTTTATTTAGCAAAGGAAAATTAAATGTACACCCATCTGGACTATGTACCAGTTCTCTGTAGAAGATTAATGTAAACGTATAATCAGCAGTTTGTTGAATCAGACTCCTGCATATAGAACAAGCACCTGGAATCTTTGTAAGAGAAGTCAGTTAAAACCAGCATCTAATCTACAATTTAAAAGAGAAATGGAATCCTATTTGGTCTTTATATAGGATTATCTGACAACAGTCTCAAGTACACCACTTGCATATTCTGAAGAATTTTCCAAACATGTGAGTTTGATGACAAAATATCTAGCATTCCTTTTTACATCAGGACACCTGGGTTATTAGGGTACAAAAGACACATTTGCAACTGGGAGAAGTACTCTTCTAGAAAGAGATAGTGTTCCATATTTGGTAATTAGAGCTTTTATGGTTGGCCTCAATATTTAAGAAGGTATATCTTTTTTATTTGTTGTTTTTGTTGTTATTGCTGTTTTTCTGTTTTTCAGTTGTGGATAGACACTTTTCTGCTGAAAATAAGCCAAGATCTTGTCCTATGTCATGAAGGGAATCATGACAGGGAAACATTTGCCCAAATAACATGCCACATGGTTAAGTATAATGTTTGAGGACTACAGTCTCTAGAACTGTTAAAGAAGCATACTTATCATTTTATTGTAGTTATACTTTTCTGCTTGATATTTAAGACCATGTAGATAATCAAAATTAAGTTTTTTGGTTGTATTGTCATAGCCAACTGAAGGTCTAGTCCTCAAGGTTCATTTGGCTTTTGAGGAATTCCAGATACCTGCAATCTTTCTTTTACCAGCTGTTTAGCTATGTGAGGATAAGCCAAACCTTGCTTGGCCTGCCTGTAGTTTGTCCTGGAAGCAATTAGAAAATCTTTTCTCTGTGTTGACCTCCTTCTTTATAGATTGAAGACGGGTTTGAATTCATTATGAGGAGTCTGATGATCTCCCTAGAAAAGATAATTGTTGTGGAATATTATGGTAATTAAGCAAAGGTGGGTTACATGTGTTTATGCTGAAGAATATTGCTTTAACTATGTTTAGGTGTGTTACATCTGTTTCTGATCCCTTTGTTAATGATGTAAAGATGTGTTGCTTCTGTTTATGCTGCATTTATTTAATTATATAAAGATATGTTGCATTTGTTTCGCCTTGCTTACATAAGGCACCTGATTGGTCTAATAAAGAGCTGAATGTCCAATAGTTAGGCACAGAAAGGATAGGCATGGCTGGCAGACAGAGAGAGTAAATGGGAGGAGAAATCTAGGTTCAAGAGAAAGGAAGAACAAGAGAAGAAGGAGGAGTGAATGAGGGAGATACCTGGGGCAAGAAACCAGGTATCCATCAGCCAGACACAAGAAGCAGTGATAGTAAGATATACAGAAGGAAAGAAAAGTAAAAAAGCCCTGAGACAAAAGGTAGATAAAGAGAAACAGGCTAATTTAAGTTAGAAGAGCTAGCATCAAATGAGCCTAACTAAGGCTCAGCATTCATAACGAATAAGAAGTCTCTGTGTCATGATCTGGGAGCTTGTTCTTGGCCCAAAAGAAAAAGTCTGGTACTTTTAGAGTTCCAGTGTGGGGCCCATATTTTCAAAATGGGCCTGAAAAAGCTGAGAAAAAAATGTACATGCCATACAGCAAGCCTTTGAGCAGCCCATACATTAACAAAAAACAAAAGCTAAGTAAAAATGCCTGACACATTGTAGAGCACCAACTTTGTAGAGCTGGCATGGTTGAATGCAGTTGCTGGTCAAACATACCTCTGAACCAGGCTTGACTCTCACAGACCTGAGAAGAGGATAGATCCAGTCACCAAAGCATGGTGGAGGTTCAGCAGTAGCCCAGCAGTTTTTCACTCATGCAGATAGAAATCACTAGAGATATTCAGTAAAGCAGGTTCAGACAGAAAAAACAAACAGACAAACAAAAAAAACCTTCTAAATAGGTTATAATGTGTTTAAAAATGTGGATAGGCTTAAGAAACAAAACAGGAGTATAGACAGGTGAAACAAAGTAAATAGCTTATAAATAATAAAAAAGAATAAGCCATGTTGAGATGGGAAATACACTGGGAGTCTGAATCCTGTATGATATTGTGTTGTCTTTAACGTTTTAACTGCTGATAAACTGCTGGAAGACATGATATTGTGAAGTGGACTGCTAAATTAAACCAGCCAAGATACATTAGGAATGCCTGAACTTTAAAATGGAAGTCAAAACACGTATTGCTTTGGGGAAAAGGTTATGCTTTTGTTTCCACAGGAATGAAAGGCTGTGGATTTCTTTGAGGTTAATAAAGATAAGGTTTGATCAGGGAAGAATCTGTGAAAGTCCTTGCTATAGATATAAAGAATTAAACCAATAAAAACTATAAGACAGGTGATGTATATTTTACATACTCTAACATAAAAAAAAATACCTTTGGCTGGCTCATGTACAACACACAGTCCATACTTGTATTAATACAGATACACATGTTACCTTTGAAAATTTGTGTGTTTTCAGGGCAAGGGGACCAGACGCCAATGAAAATGGGTTGCCCAGGTGATACAGGCTCTCATAGTGCCTCTTGCAGTTTCCTCATAGTTCTACATACAAAACATCTTCAAGATTGGTGACTGAGATGGTCCAGCCCCATTATAGTCAGAACTGCAGAGAAGTCTTGTGCTTTCCCATTTACCAGAGGCTAGATAACAAATGTTATGGCTAGTTTTCCCAGGACTTGACCATTATCTCAATTTTCTCAGGCTCACATAAAATGCCTTCATCCACAGATAGCAGGATACAATCTAGAAAACACAATGCCCATGTTCCCAAGAGGTGGGGTGGGTGGTTTTTTGTGGGTTATGGTTGTTTGTCATCCTTTAAGGGGGATATAGGAATATAGGATAAGAAGACAACTATTTGCCTCAAATATTATACATAGGTATGGACTTTGTTATATTGATATAAGTTTAAATTTATTGTTGTCATATGGTATATGTTTCTACTCTTGTTTAAATTATTGTGCTTATGCAGCTCATTTAAAAATGTAATGTATAATTAAGAAATGAAAGTTAGTAGTTGGTCATCTATAGTAATCAAACTTATATTAAGTATGCTTTCAAGGTTAAACAGATATATTTAGATAGATAGATGGTCTGTAAATAATTAAAAAACCAAAGAAGTTGAAGACTAGATATAGTTTCAGTTTTCCTTAGTTATGATAAAAGGTAAATTAGATACAAAGCTTTTAACTCATCAAAATAGTACAGGTAATGGAGTATTTTCTTTGAATTTGTCACATACAAATAGACTAGACATTATGGATGCAGTCCTTACTTCTTAACAGTTCTTGTTGTATATAGCTTTACTATGTTAAAGTTAAAACCCTTTCTTTTCATTCAGACAAAACAGGGGAAATGTTGTGGAATATTATTTTTACTAGGCATAGATATGTTACATTTGTTTTATGCTGCAGGCTATTACTGTAACTATGTGAACATGTGTTATACTTGTTTCTGATACCTTTGGTAATGATATAAAGGTGTGTTACTTTAGCTTATGCTGCATTTGTTTAATTATGTAAAGATGGTTGCATTTGTTTCACATTGCCTGTATATGCAAATGATTGTTTTAATTAAGAGCTAAATGGCCTATAGCTAGGCAGAGAAAGGATAGGCTGGGCTGGCGGACAGAAAATGAGTAGGAGTATAGGCTCAAGAGAGAGGAAGGATGAGAGAAGAAAGTGGAGAAGAGTGAGGTGCCCAGTGCCAGAAGCCAGGCACCCACCAGCCGAACATGAGAAGCAATGAACGTAGGGTATTCAGAAGGGAAAAAAAGTGAAAAAAACAAGGCGAAAGGTAGATAAAAAGAAACAAGGTGATTTAAATTAAAAGAACTAGCTACAAATGAGCCTAAGCAAGATGGAACATTAATATCTAATAACAAGACTCCATGTCATGATTTGGGAACTGGTTGGGGGCCCTAAAGAAAAATCCCAGTACCAGTAATAACTGACTTTCCATAGTTTTAGAACATTTCTAGATAGAGCCCACAGATTCCTGGGATATCATGTCAACTTGAGGGCAATGGGGGAAATAGTCTACCATTTAGTCCCTCCAACCATATAAGAATAGCATCCAAATATGGCTGTTAAACACCCAGAATATCAGTTAAACCAGTCTGGTAATTTGAACTACTATATAGTATTTCCCTAACCACATATTTCTTAATAAACTTTGATACAGACACACATTTAGCTAGTCATTATAATTGGTGATCTTTGACCTTAGAAACTTTAATGTATCATCTCTATGTCTTATCCTCTGTATACTAATAACTTTCTCAAACCATTATAACTTACCAGGATTCTAGTCCTCTTTTCCATTCTGAAAGCTTCCAGTCATTTTAATCTTTATCAATATCATTATCCCTTTTCTAAAACAATTTTCATCTTTATCTATTTTTTAACATTTTTAACTTTTAATACCTTGAGACAAAATAGCATTGATAAATGAATTTGCTATTATTAGAATTTTTTTCTTCCTGAGGGAGGGGTGTATTTAATACTGTCTGCCCTCTGCTCATAAAATCCCAGTGACAAATAAAAGATCAGTTTCATCAAGCTCACACTTGGAAACCAGTGAATTTATTGGGTATACTTACAGAGTTGACATGGGAGTGTGGGTGACCCAGAAGCAGTCATCTAGAAGCAGTCACATTGGAAAGTCTTCT
>CABHPQ010168325.1:0-47085 GCA_902168405.1 Peromyscus aztecus | reverse complement strand
ATAACAATAGCTCCCCGATGTTGTTCCTATTTTCAATATAACCATACTTGAAAGGAATTCAGTTCCTTTATCCAAGGACCCAAAGTCCTCAGTATTCACATCTCGGAAAGTCTCCCTATGAGAGGAGCCACTGTAGTTTCTTTTGAACATCCCATCATTGCCTCTCTGCCCATCTGGATCAGTGTTGTATGGAAGACAATCTTTCTAACTAAAGACCTCAGGTGAGACAGAAATGAAAAAGCTGATATTCATTTTTTCCCTTCATGATGTCCCTCAGTGGCCACTTGACCCAAGCAGTTAAGAAACATATTGCATATAGAGCAGCTTAATGAGATTTTGTGGTCTCCAGCTAGCAGCTCTTTAGGAAATTTCTTTATTCAATAAATTTTATGGACAAATTTCCACCCAAATCCCAGTGAAGGTCTGCAGGAATTTTCAGATGTGAATATGAACTCACATGAAGAATTCTACTCTAACCAGTGACTACTGATAGCAACTACATGACGTTTTCAGAGCTGGAATCCCACCTTTGCCCTAGATCTGAGTGATATATCTTCAAAGAAGGATTTTTTTCCCTAAAACTATATATAAACTTGTATGAACTAATTACTGACAGCATTCCAAATATATATGTAGATGAAATCCACTGAATTCTTACTATGTGCATCATTCATTCATTTTCTCACTCATTCATTCAAATTATATTGAATGTCTACCATGTTCCAGGTCATCTCGTGAATTCAAACAAGATTGCACAAACAAGGTAATATTAACTGATAGCTTTGTAAAGTATCCATTTCTAAAGGAAAAGATAACATAAACAAAAATATGAATGTATGATCTGTTAGAAGTTGATGAAGACATGTGGAAAATTAGAGCTGGCACTAGAGATAAGGAGTGCTGTGGTAATGTGATGTGTTAAGTCAAGTGAGAGAATTCATTCTCTAAACTTGAGTTTTTGAGTCTATATTTGACAAAGATGGGAGATTCAGGCGTGTTGTGTTTTATTGAAAACAGCATCTGGGTCACATAACCCTGCTTCAAGGTGGCGTATGAAGGGTCTGTTAATTTTCCCGCTTGTGTTTCTTTCAGCTCGTTATCCTAAAGTATTGTTGGCCAACAGATATCTTGTACTGATATGTACTACTACAAGAAATTTTACTTTGTTTCATAAGTATGATGCTGACATTTGTAGCACGAATTGCTAAAAGGTCTTATTAATAAAAAAAAAAAACCCAAAGCCAGATACTGGGGTGAATGCTGAAATATCAGAGAAGCAGAACAAGCCGCAGCTAATCTCACCTCACCAACTTCTCAGCTGATCCTGTTTCCTCAGACTGAAAGCCTCTGAGTCCTCATCCAAATGGATCTCAGCTGAACTACTGCTCAAAAGCCTAAAAGCTTAAAAAGCCTAAAAGCCCTGGTTTTCACACTTTATACACCTTTCTGCTTCCTGCCATCACTTCCTGGGATTAAAGGCTTGTGTCACCATGCCAGGCTGTTTCCAGTGTGTCCTTGAACTCAGAGATCTGGATGGATCTCTGCCTCTGGAATGCTAGGATTAAAGGCGTGTGCTACCACTTCCTAACCTCAATGTTTAATATAGTGGCTGTTCTGTTCTCTGACCCCCAGATAAGTATATTGGGGTGCACAATACATCAACTACACACATCAGGTGAAAAGATTATGGTAGTAATGAGGCTGAATATAATAATATTAATGATGATTATTATAGTGGTAGTGTTAGTATTAATGACAATGAAGAAAATGATATTTATGACAATGATCAGAGTCCATATATTAACACTTAGATCTCTATACTCACTAAAGTTATGTCATGATCTCTTTATATTTTAAGTGTATATTGGTCAATAAAGCAAGAAATAATAGTCGCTTTCTCCAAGCCTGGCTAGAATGGGAAAGTTGAATGTCTTGGTTATGTTTTTTCTCCAAGGGCCCAAAATTCAAGAACAAAGTTTCAATCACTGGAGGCTTGATCCTTGGGGTGACTGTGTTGAAAAAGGCATTCTTCAGGTAGGGCTGAGTATTGAGTGGTAAGTGATGGAGGGTTGCTGCCATTTGAAGAGATTGTTGTCATGAGACCTTGGTTAGCTAACAGAATTAATTGTTGCGAAAGAATGAGTCTCTCTAGTCTCCTGTGTCATCATGTGATCACTTTGACATGTCTTCCTACAACTTATGTGAAGACCTTATGAGTTGGGGCTACGCCATTTGGACTTTCAGTTATCAAAACCCTAGTTCAACATATCTCTTGTCTTTATCAATTACACATCCTCAGATATTTCATTATATCAGCAAAAAACTAAGTCTCATATGAGGCAGAACATACATCCATCCTCTTAAGGACCCCTAAGACATAGCTAAAACGGAAATTCACTGCTGCTTGCTCCTTATATATCCCAGTGGGCAGAGAATTAACAATTGAAAACTTAGGTTATACTGTATTCAGAGAGGCATCACTCTGAAAGGACAGCAGAGTAACATCTAAAAATGTGTTTTAGATCTCATCTCTAGGTAGCAGGGTGTATAGATATAAGTGTCACAGTGAAGAATGAAATCTACTGGCTATTTTCTCCTCCCTTTAGATTTAATTCAGTTGGGAAGGTCAATCATCTGCTAGTGGACAACCCTTCTGGGAAGTGAAGCTAACAAGACAGGAGAAATAATTATCTCTTAACTAAGATAATGTACTTTTACTATCAGAATTCTCCCCCTAAGCCAATCACTCCAGGGCTTTGATGAGTTTCTGTAGGGTTTTTGGACTCTGCTGAGTCTTGATTAGGAAAAATCTCCCTTCTCTTCTGTCTTTCTCTTTCAGATGTTGGCTAGAACCTAACTATGCCTCCTCTGGCACTTTGAGAGAAGCTCTCCTTCCTACCATGTGGCTTCTTGTTCATCATGTGTCTCACCTCCATGCCAGCTTCACTCAAATGACATGGATTTTTCTCTCTCTTTTCTCCATCTTCCTCTTTAATGCAGCTGCAATGATTCACAGCTTGCTGCTCTGGGTTTCTTTTTATGCAAATAATATTACCCTCCAGATTCTTTTGGGTCTGTTCATAAATTCTTTTATTAATAATACTAAGAACCCCAAGGAGATGTCTCTATTTTCCCAAGAACATGTAGCAACTTTTCTGTGACTTGCCCAAATTTTCAATAACAGAGGGGAAGGGGAGCATTGTCAGTCAATTGTTAGGGAACTTGGTCTTGGTCAAGTGGTCAGTCATGTTTTGGGGACATGTGATGTCTGTGTTGCTCTAGTTATGATCTTTTACATTCTTTCCTCATTTTGTGGATGCTTGGGCTTCGGTATTTCTTGAAATTCCAAGTTTAGTTAGGGAGATGTAGGAATATTTCATAGTCTGTATTGAGCACATAGTTATACCCCATATGTTAGAAAGGAATGGGCACATCATTAATATCTTGTTTCAGCTCACATGAAAGCATCTGGAAGTGTACCTGGTTGATTCTAGAAGAAACTAAGTAGGAGTTTTCAGATGAGAATATGAACTCACAAAAAGAATCCAAACCTAGCTAATGACTACTGATAGCAACTACATGACATTTTTAGAGCTGGAATCCCACCTTTGCCCTAGATCTGAGTGATATATCTCCAAAGAAGGATTTTTCCCTTAAAACTGTATACAGACTTGTATGAACTAATTATTGACAGCATTCCAAAAAATATATCTATATGAAATCCACTGAATTCTTACCCTGTGCATCATTCATTCATTCATTTTCTCACTTATTCACTCAACATATATTGAACGTCTACCATGTTTCAGGTCGTCTAGTGAATGGAAACACGGTTGCACAAACAAGGTAATATTAACTGATAGCTTTGTAAAGCATTCATTCCTAAAGGAAAAGATAACATAAATATATGGTCTGTTAGAGGTTGATGAATACATGTGGAAAAATCAGGGCTGGATTTAGAGATAAGGAGTGCTGTGGTAATGTGATGTGTTAAGTCAAGTGAGGAAATGTATTTTCTGGAGCTTTTGCATCGGTATTTGACATAGATGAGAGATCCAAGTAAAGAAATGAGTAAATAAGTGAGTAAATAAATGAATAAATAAACGAGGATAAACTAAAAGACAGCAGCACACAGAGACACCTGCCCTCTATCCCTGACATGTGAGTCAAGAAATCTTACCTGGGGTCAAGTAATTTATATTTTCAGGAAACTCCTAGGCAAACCCATGCTGTGTCCCAGTAGCAAAATTTAAGACAATGACAATCAGAGTGCCAAGAATCCTAGCTCTTTCCAAATCTTAATAAAATATTTTCTTTCAGTTCTCACTGCTTCCACATCAAAGATGTTCACAGGTAAATCTTGGCTTACTGACATTTCTGTGTCCATGGTAATATAATAAAAGCTGAAATGTCTCTCCAGGTCACTGATAATTGTATCACATTTGTTACCTGGTAATACATTAGTGACATATTACACTTGTTTTCCTCTTTTCATCTTCATGGCAAATCAGTGATGGGTCTGTTGATCAGTAACCAGTGTCTAATTCAAAAACCTGTCAGAGAATTCAGCCATTGACAGAACTTGTGGAAGAGCAGAGCTTGGATTTGAGTCTGTCTGTTATTCCAGAACTCCTGCATTCTGCTCTGTACTCGGCTACTCAAGTGTGTTCATTTGATAGTACTGACAGGTGGTCGGGAGTGGAGGCTCCATGAGATAGGTGCCTGTTAAACATCAGGAAGCGTCAATTAAGCAACTGATTCAATTTCTTTCCTTTACTTGCTCAGAAAGAACACATCTTGGGTGTTAAAAGTCTACAGCTTAGACAGTGCAAAAGGAAAAGAAATGCTGCCCTCAGGTTCCCTGAAGTGTCCCGAAACTTTCCCTGGAATGTCTGAGGTCCTCCTCTTGAAATTTACTTTTAGCACCAGCTGCACTTCCACCCCTGGAATGGAGCTGAAAGGCCACCAAGGCAGCTGCCTTACCCACAGGAAGAACTATGTGAGCAGCACCACCAGCAGGAAGGTGGAAGCATGGACCTCCTTCTGTGCAGCCTGCCTAGTCCCCAGCATGTGCTGGTTGTCATGGTGACAAGGGCACTGTTGTTACAGGTACTTATTGTGGCTGAGACATGTGTGACTCTAATGATGAGGGGAATTAAAGGGGACCTGCAGCTGACTCTGCAGAGCCAGCAGGAGGGCTCTGAATCCTGCAGTGCCCTAAGCAGTGTTCAGAGAATTGAGAGGGTCTGGGAAGTACAGGAATCTGAGTCAGAATGTCTAGAGAGAAACCCCATGTTGGTTTGCCTGGTGGGAAGCTTAAAGAGACTGCATGTAGGTGCCTAGCTCAAATTTGTCATTGGTGATTAGAAAAAAAATCTCCTCAACCTCAGAAAAGTGTGTATATATCCAGTCTCGTCCTTATTCTATGACAAACTTTTTTCAATTTGCAGGAAAGAGTACATATGGGTTCAAAGTCTGAAAGGAATTCAGGGAGGCTTACTCCGTGAATTCATGTGAACTGCAAAGAATTAGAGAAAGACTCCAAATGGCATCCACGTTTTGGAGTGTGTGAAAGATGACTGACCCTGAGAAGTAGTTTAGAGCTTCCTGAGTATGGAAGAGTTATCTAAGCAGTACTTCTCAGTGCAATGTCAGAGTAAAATAAAGATAGATAGTCTATCTAACACAGGGCTTCCTGTTTGCTTCCTTCATCACATTATTACTTCTTTCACCCACTTTGTCAGGTCATTAATATTTGGTACAGAAAAAAAAATGAAAGAAAAAGAAAGACAGACAGGAAGGAAGGAAAGAAGGAAGGAAGGAAGGAAGGAAGGAAGGAAGGAAGGAAGGGAGGAAGGGAGGGAGGGAGGGAGAGAGGGAGGGAGGGAGACAGAGAGAAAGAAACAAAGAAAGAAACAAAGAAAGAAAGAAACAAAGAAAGAAAGGAAACTGAATGAATCATGAAATACCAAAAACAATTACTGTTCATTTGAAAACCTTTTCTCATCTCATCAAATCAAGACAGTACTTAGAGGTAAATGTGGCCATCTCCTTTAGATTGAAGATGGATGATGATGAGGAGGAATGGGGACATAGATATATAATAAACTACAGATAAATTAAAGAATAGATGATTGCTAGTAGACAGATGCTAGGCACATGATACCTATGTAGATGAATAATAGAGGAAAATTATGTGGATGATAGATAGATAATAGAAGATATATAAACATGATAGGTAAACAGGTAATAGAAAAAGAAAGTATTGAACTCCAAAGAGCTTAAGGAACACATCCTAAATCTGAGATAGAATATGAACTGTAGCTGGAGAGTTTTCTCTCCAGCTCCCGCCAAACCCCGGCATTCCGACAGCCCACTTATAAAATAAACACACAGACACCTATATTATTTAAACTGTTTGGCCTAATGGCTCAGGCTTCTAGCTATCTAGTTCTTACATCTTAAATTAATCTATTTCTATAAATCTATACCTTGCCACATGGCTTGTGGCTTACCGGCGTCTTCACATGCTGCTTGTCATGGCAGTGGCTGACAGTGTCTCCTCCCACCTTCCTGTTCTCTCAATTCTCCTCTCTGTTAGTCCTGCCTATACTTCCTGCCTGGCCACTGGCCAATCAGTGTTTTATTTATTGATCAGAGCATTTGACATACAGACCATCCCACAGCAATGAATTCAAATTCATGTTTCATTATCACAAAACAAAGTTTTTTTTCTACTGTATGCTGCTTTTTGCTGTCTCTTAACTAAAAACAAAAATGAAAAGTACCTTTGTCTTAGAGTTTTATTGCTGTGAAAAGACTCCATGACCATGGCAACCCTTATGAAGGAAAACTTTTAATTGTGGCTGACTTAGAGTTCAGATGTTTAGTCCATCATCATCATGATAGGAAGCATGTTTGCATGCAGGCAGGCATGATTCTGGAGAGGTAGCTGAGAGTTCTACACCTGGATCCACAGGCAGCAGGAAGAGACAATGACATGGGGCCTGGCTTGAGCAACTGAAACCTCAAAGCCCACATCCAGTGACACACTCTGTAGGTGTAACTGTCTTATTAAATAAGAAACACAGAGCCTATTCAGAGATGAAAGCCAAGAGGTCAGAGCGATAGCTAAGAGCTGAGATTAAAAACCTTACCCTTCCTGCCACTGCTGTTGTACCTCTCCGAAAGAGACCTACTTCCTGTGTCTGTCTTTTTTATAGAGTTTCTGTTCTGTCCTCTCATTGGTTGTAAACCCAACCACATGACCTCCTAGTCACTGCCTGTCTGTACAGACCTCCAGGTGTTCTATGGTTGGTACTGAGATTAAAGGCGTGTGTCTCTAATGCTGGCTGTATCCTTGAACACACAGAGATCTACCTAGTTCTGCCTACCAAGTGCTGGGATTAAAGGCATGCACCACCACTGCCCAGATTTCGCTATGGCTTGCTGATAGCTCTGAACCCCAGGCAACTTTATTTATTAACATACAAATCACATTTCAGTACAAATAAAATATCACTATAACACTCCAACAAGGCCACACTTACTCCAACAAGGCCTTACCTCCTAATAGTGTCACTACCTATGAACCAATGGAGGCCATTTTCATTCAAACTACCACAACTTCAAAACAATTTCTTTCTACTTCCAGTAATTTGGCACTTAATTGACAAGAAAGAAGCATGTCTTTTTAAATGCCATATTTCATAGTTCTTGTGCCAGTATTCATTATTAATAATAAACAAAGTTTGTTGAATGATGGTATTGTGGTGGTATTGTGTTCCCCAAAATATTGTGCACCCTAATAAACTTATCTGGGGTCAGAGACAGAACAGTCACTAGATACAAAGGCCAGAAAATGGTGGCACTCACACCTTCAATCCTAGCATTCCAGAGGTAGAAATCCCTCTGGATCTCTGTGAGTTCAAGACCACATTGGAAACAGCCAGGCTTGGTGACACACCTTTAATCCCAAGAAGTGAGTCTTTAATCCCAGGGAGTAATGGCAGAAAGCAGAAAGGTATATAAGGCATGAAGACCAGGAACTAGAAGCATTTGGCTGGTTCAGCTTTTAGGCTTTCGAGCAGCAGTTCAGCTGAGATTCATTCTGGATGAGGACTCAGAAATTTCCAGTCTGAGGAAACAGGATCAGCTGAGGAACTGGCAAAGGGAAGTAGCTGTGGCTTGTTCTGCTTCTCTGATCATCCAGCATTCACCCCAATAACTGGCCTCAGGTTTGTTTTTATTAATAAGACTCTTTAAGATTCCTGCTACATGATTTTACTATGTTATACATAGTAATTCATTTATAGCCCTCTAACATAAGGGATATGCTAAATATTCATTGATACTAAGGAAATGCAGGTCTAGAGAGATGTCTTAGTGATTAAAATCACTGGCCACTCTTCCAGATGATGCAGGCTAAATTCCAGCACTGACATGGTAGGTAACAACTGACTGAAACTCCAGTTCTGGTGGACCTGATGCCTTCATCTAACCTCCTTGAGCATTAATTATGTATGGTATGCACTTGTACACATAAAATAAAAAATAAATAAATCCTTAAAAATAAAATATGTAAATTTAGAGTTGAGATTATTTACTCATTCATCAAAGTCTTCAAATTTGAGCATGGTTGTGTTTCCAGAGCACATACTTCTTCACAGTGCTACACCATGTGCCTAGGGGATTGCAAATTATTTGGACACACTGGGAAGGAAAGAGATGTTTTGTTTTTCTCTGTTTGGTTCCCATGGAAATATAGCTAAACCACAGAAATCTGGTATTTAAGCAGGCATATTTTAAGAAACTAAGAACTCTTCTCATGCCACTTCTGTATGTATTTTAATTTATGAAAAATTTTCAGTACCTTTTTGATTGTTTCAAAAAAATGGTTGGATACATAGGAAACCAAAGTTTACAAACAAAATGACTTTCACAAAAGCACTCTTCTCATGGTGCGGTTGATAGAGATCAGTGCATTTAATATTCATTTCAGACTAATTAGCTAAAGCTGGGGTCCCATGAGCACCAAGAGCCAAGAGAAGGGACAATTCAGGACATCTTTGTTTAATTCCTCTTTAAATGCTAATAGCTTTGAGATTATTCTATTAACAGGCAGATCGAGAGAAGGAATAAGGAACTGTTCTATTTAATAAAGGGATCACCAAATGGATTGAATGGTTAGTAACAGTCTGAGCAATTATCTATTTATTTAGGGCAACCAGCTGTGGGCATCAGGAAAACATAACTAAGGAGAAGGCAATCTATGTACACCCTGCAGCCTCACTGTGACACACTGGGCTTCTACATGCCTAGTGACAGCCAGCTCTGCTCTGTAGCAGGGAGTAAAGACTTTCATTTGCACCATAAAACTCTCAAGTCAAGCATCTAGCTCATGAAAAATAAAAGCCACTATCTACCAAAGTATACTTCTTAAGCATTGTGTTTGGGAAAGGAGGAAAAAGAGCTTGGGAATGAACAGTAGCCATTACCTAAAAAATAAAGTGACTTGAGTTCAAATCCTGGTTACCCCCTAGTATTTTCTAACACACTTTTCCTAGGCTAAAAGTATGTATCAGTGTTATAGCTCCTATTACTTTTAAGATCAGATCTCATACTAGCCTAGGCTGTAGTTGACATTACCAGCATCCACCAGGACCAGCATATTCACTATTTATCAAAATTTTATTTACACAGACCACATAACTATTCTAAGCCTTTGCTTTTTTACTTGTAAAATACTTATAATTAAAGAATCAAGTTCATAAATGTTATTCTAAGGGTTAAATGCAATTACATATATGTGAAGAGACTGTCTTGAAGTAAACACTCAGTACATGTTCTTGTTACCTGGCCCAGATCCAGACATAGGTTCTAACAAAAGCATGAGAGGAAGGCTAAGGTCATTGTAATTAGCTTAAGAGTTTGATTGTTTAGTATTCAAGAAAGATGTATCAAACAAAAAGATTGTGCCAAAAAAAAAAAAAGCCTAAGTTGTAGCTGATACTCTAGCTAGAACAGTAGTGAAATCAACCCTAAGAGTACTTAATTTTAAACAAACAAAGGAGAAGCACAGCATATTGGTTGGGAAAGGAGCTGGCATATAATCACCCTTCAGGAATGTTTATTTGGAGAAAGGTTTCAAGACTCTGAGAGCTGTGAGAGGGAAAGCATTATAAAGGTATAGTACCATAAAATCATGTGATAATATAAATGGGGCCTTAAGGGGAAGGAGAGGGTTCCTTTAAAATCCTGGAAAGGAGTTTCATTAGGCAAGAGAATTTTATGTAAGAGTGAGAAAAGAGATGTCATGGATGGAATGACAGGAGAAGGCCCAGAGAACCTTCAGAGAAATACCCCAAACAAAGGGGATCCCCGACTTTTATAAGAAGCCAGAAGAAAATGATATGTGAAAGAGAACTCTTGCTCATTTCCAGTTCATCAAGCCTCTATTGTCTCAACTCATCTCTGGCCTACAAGTAGAAGAACAACAGTATGCAGCAGGAGCTTGTAAGGAGGTAGCCTACAGTGCTAGTACCTAGCTACGATCTCTGGTAGTGAAGTTTGTATCCACGTGTTCAAAATCTATTCCTAGCATACCACTATTAGGAGGTAGTAGGACTAGGTAGCATATGGAACTTAATAGAAGATATTCCAGTAATCAATCTTGTGACACTGGAGGATCTGGTCAACCCTATCCTTTTACTTCTTTCTTCTTTGCTTCTTGACCATGAAATAAGTTTTTTTGGTCTGATTCTTTCATGATCTGATGCGAACACATCCAAAACTGGGGACAAACCTATACTGGACTGAAATTTGTAAAATTGTAGACTAACATCACCTTTTCTACATATAAGTTGATTATCTCATGATTTTTGTTTGTTTGTTTGTTTGTTTTTGGGTTTTTTTTTTTTTTGAGCTGAGGTTCAAACCCAGGGCCTTGCACTTGCTAGGCAAGCGCTCTACCACTGAGTTAAATCCCCAACCCTTCATGGTTTGTTTTAATGACAGAAAGCTGAACAACCCAAACAGAAACTTAGGTGTGATTCTTGATTTTTTAATATTGATTTTTTAAATATTTTTATTTTATAATTAATTTAATTTTACATATCAGCCACGGATTCCCCTGTCCTCCCTCCTCCCACCCCCCAGCTTTCTCCCCAATCCACCCCCCATTCCCACCTCCTCCAAGGATGATTCTTGATTCTTATTGCAAATAGCCAAGGTAGTATGCCAGCCAATCAAGAATCAGATTCAGATATATGTTAGATTCTTCCTTGGTATGGTTCTTCAAAAGTAGGCATATACTGAACACAGCAGAACCAAATTTTCACTTTTCCAGTGTGTGAGAGAGGTGCTATTCTTTCACACCATACCAATATATGGAATCATATGCCTTTATTTGAGCCATAGAGATCTCATTATGATTTTTGTTTAAATTTCCCCAGTGAGTAAACAATTTATATGAAGTGCATAATAGAATATTTTCCTGAACTTCTTGACTACCCTATTTGTCATCATAGAACCTACATCCAGTAACTCCTGGAAGCAAATGCAGTGATGCATGACCAAGCACTGGGCTGAGCTCCTAGACTTCAATTGAATGCATCCCTAGGATGGGAAAACTTACTCAGTCTTGACACAGAGGGGAGGGGCTTGATTCTGCCTCAACTTAGTGTATCAGACTTTTTTGATTTCCTAAAGAAGGCCTTACCCTCTCTGAGGAGTGGGTGGGAGGTGGAATGGGAGGAGGTAGAGGAGGGAGGGGTGTTGTGGTATTGTGTTCCCCAAAATATTGTGTACCCTAATAAACTTATCTGGGGTCAGAGAACAGAACAGCCACTAAATATAGAGGTCAGAAAATGGTGGCGCACACACCTTTAATCCTATCACTTGGGAGGCAGAGATCCATCTGGATCTCTGTGAGTTTAAAGCCACACTGGAAACAGCCAGGCATGGTGACTCATGCCTTTAATCCCACGAAGTGAACCTTTAATCCCAGGAAGTGATGGCAGAAAGCAGAAGGGTATATAAGGTGTGAAAACCAGGAAGCCTGGTTAAGCTTTTAGGCTTTTGAGCAGCAGTTCACCTGAGATACATTTGGATGAGGACTCAGAGACTTCGAGTTGGAGGAAACAGGATCAGCTGAGAAATTGGCGAGGTGAGGAAGCTGTGGCTTGTTCTGTTTCTCTGATCTTTCAGCATTCACCCCAATACCTGGCTCCAGGTTTATTTTTATTAATAACACCTGTTAAGATTCCTACTACAGAGGGGGACTCAGGATTGGTATGTAAAATGAAAAAGAAACTTTTTATAAATAAATGATAAATAAATAAATAAATAATTTTTAAAAAGAATTTTTTGTCCCTGACTCATCATTTCCATTGTAAAACATATGTCCAAGAGAAATATAGCATATGTCCAATGAAATTATATATATATGTCATAGAAAGATAGATAATATATATTTACACACACATACACAAACACAAACACACACACACACACACGCACACGCACACACACACACTTAGAATGGAATATGCAGAACAAGAATAGTAGATGCCGAAAGAAATTGAACTAGTAGCTAGCTCCAGTGGTATGGAAATATAATCAGAGTAGACTTCACGGTGGGTAGACACTCAGAAAATCTCTGTGCTTGCCTAAAAGCTCTGCTCTGTCATGTGATTCTTAATATAATTTAAACAAGAGTCAATGTCTTCATTTTTACCACTACCTACAAATTATGCCAGTGGTTCTGGGTGTGTAAGTGACAGGAACAATCACATCGGAACCTCCAAGAGTTTGGGAATGTTCCATATCTTGGCATGATGTATGTATATGATAAACTTCATTGAGCTATGTATACATGTTTTATGCACTTTACTGCATGTAACTTATAATTTAATAAATTACTATTGAACAAACTGTAAAAGAATAAATTCAGGTGGGTCTCACCTGAATTGCCAGAGCCTCTTCTGCATAGATGAAAGATTCTAACTACCCATCAGTAGAAGAATATATACTCATACAATGGAATACAAAGAATAATGAGTCTCTAAGACTCCAAAGAAGTGGGGAGGTGAATATTAAACACACACTAAGTATCTACTCTGTATTAGACACAGAAGAAACCCCTTCACAAGTGTTAAATCATGACATCTACATCCTGGCCTTTCACGAGAGCTGTCACTGGGCTTTATTTACAGACAAGGAAAAGGAAACTCAGAGATGTTTTATTCTAGTGACAAAAATACAAGTAATCAAGTGGAATTTCAAACTCATATTCATTTGCCTCACAGATACCTCCTTTCCTCAGTATTATGCATGGCATTTCAACTTATTAAATGAACAAAGAGATAGATAAACCTCCTGTACTGTAATTGGGGAGACAAAAAATATCCAACATGTTCCAGAAATATTTCAATATGATATAATCATTCAGTTCAGAGGCTGCACGGGATGTGCAGAAATCCTTTTCTTGCCCTCATAGGCATGCTGTGCCTTCCCAGGGCATAAGATTTGATTGTATTCAGTGAACAGAACTGCAGGAATTAATGCTGGAAATACAATTACCTACCTCAAGTATTTGACTCAAGGACTTGCTTCAGCCTCTGATTCCGCAGCTTGCCGATGGGCCGTAAGAAATAGGCATTGTTATGTGACCTTCAGAACATGACAGATGAGTAGCAAAATAAATGATGCATTTAATAGGCTTAGATATACAGGACCTTCCCCTGCCTTAGCACTGAGGTCTTATTTATGGCCTGGTCTTAACTGAGTTTCTTTGTGTGGAAGCTGTGAAAAGCCATTATGGCCAAAACCTTTCACAGGATTTATTATTAGAATACTTTGAAAATTTCTATGTAGAAACCAGAAGCTTGAAACCATCATGTCTATTACGTGGAATGCAAAAAATGAAAAATTCCACTTAAGACTTTGTTAATGTTTGACACTACGGAAATACAACTGGGAAACAAGCTATCCTTAATCTGGTTTAAGAATACATGAGGAAGCAGGGATTCATTCATGCTTTACCTGATTTTTTATCAGGTGAATGGACTAGTCATTGAATGTTTTGGGGGCATCTTTATTTGCACAGAGGTATCCATAGATTTATGAAAACTGAATGAATAAGGAATATACGTGAACTGCTGTACTTTAAGAGGAGAGCAGATAATATTGAATAGCATGTTTCATATAAGTTCATAGGGCCAAATGGAATGGAATCTATCAGAAGTATTGTATCCCCCCCACCACCACCAAAAAAAAAGAGTGATGGAAGGTATAAGTCTACATCCTTCATCTCCCTCAGGGAAAATGTTGCTAGGATCCATATAGAGGCTGCAAAAAATACCTTGAAATTAATTACATAGTTGGTTATATTTCTAGTTATGCCTTCCAGACTATCTTAGGGATTATACATGTTTATCTTGTACCTAAGTAGACTCAACTCTGGGGAGATGGATGTTATGATCATGAAAGCTACTCTGAGGTAAAAAAGTGAACCTGGAGAAATCAGGTGATTCCTTTGAATTTGGGAACTTAAGATTCAGACCCAGTTATGTAAGACCGTTACAGTACTCTGGGCTTCCTGTGTAAAAATTGCCTCACACATCTAAACACAAGGCCTCCTTTGTCTGCTCCATCCTGTCTGTCTCAAAGTTCCCATTAACTGTCCTTGCAGATGACATAATATGCAGACAGAGTCACTAAGCACTATAGTATTAGATCCTTCACTATGATACAAAAGACTTCTGTTCCCTGGTTTAGCTGGCATCTTAGTTAGGGTTTTTATTGCTCTGAGGAGACAGCAACATGACCACAACAACTCTTAGACATGAAAATATTAAATTGGGGTGGCTCGCTTACAGTTTCAGAGTTTCAGTCCATTTTGATGATGGCAGGGAGCATGACGGCGTGCAGGCAGACACAGAGTCTACATTTTGAAAGCAACAGGAAGTTGACTGAGACAATAGGTGGTATCTGGAGCATATGAAACCTCAAAGACCACCTCCACAGTGACACACTTCCTCCAATAAGGCCATACTCACTCCAACAAAGCTACTGCTCCTAATAATGCCACTCCCTATGAGATTATGGGGGCCAATTACATTCAAACTACCATAGCTAATAGAGACAAGGAGGTTATAATCTAGAAATGAATACTTCACAAATTCATTTCTATTCATTTACCAGAGGATCATTTCTCCATACCATCCCAGACTCACATTTCTATATGTAGAATGTCAATCATTACCCATGGTATCAATAGCGTGGTATCTTTTATAATCTCTTACCTCAGTTTCACATCAAATATTCAAACTGATTTATAAAATGAATTATATGAGTAATTTATTATCATTGTGTTTCTAATTCAATGCCATCAAGCCCCAAAATAGACTCCCAGCTCACTGTCATTTCCATCCTACTATAGCCATCCTTTGACTCTCTATTATCAAGATTACTCTTCATTAGCACAATTGGCACTGGACAAATTCTCTTTAAGTTCTTGTAATCTATCATTCAAAACCCATTAACCTCCTGCCACACAAAGGTAAGAACACACAATGTATATCACATTTACTAAACCTCTGTTGAGAACTTGCTGAGTATTGTGTACATATATATACAAATATACATATATGTATATATTACATATTGATATGTAAATTATAAATACTTACAAATATAAATGTAAATATATAATATAAATTTTCATTTGTATTATATTAATTTAGATATAAATATATAATATTTATATATATTTAGTTTATGAGTTTACATATAATACAAATAGAGAGATTTTTGGTGTCTATATAAAATAAAATTAATAAATATGGCACTCTGTAGAAATCTAGTCATAATGGGTGATTCTTTTTTTTAAATTCTCATATAAAATTGATATGTTAGAAATCTAAATAAAATACCCAACACAAAATATTTATACTGATGTAAAATTATGGAAAAAATTGACCAAGTAGATAATTTTTAATACATTCCCTGAAGTGCTACTAACTATTCAGACATGACCACCCTTTTATTCTTTAGTACCAAGATCATTTTTATTAGATAAAATATAATTCCTTGTTTCATTTTTTTATCCTGTGATTTTTTTTAAATCTAAGGCCCAAAGACTAACATTAAAATTTGGTTCCTTGTAAGCAATAGAAAGAAAGAAAATACCCAGAAAGTATAACAGAAAATTATTTTAGGCCTCAGTACTGGAAAAATGCTGAGACCTTTGAAATAAGATGTGTGTGGGGGGGGATGGTGGGCAGTTAGAGAGCCTGGAAGGAATCCCTCCTGAAATTCAGGGGAAGTAATTAAGAAACTGGATTTTTTTTTAAAGGCAATGACAAATCAAACAAGCAAACAAACCAAAACCAGCCAAGAATATGTCAAGTGCAGGGCTGTTTTAGCATCATTCTGCACAGTCTTTGAAATGGCAACAGTTGACTGTTTCACACTTAAGGCAATTAGACATACTTCTAGCAGTAAATGATGCCTGATGAGCATCCTTCTCCCTGGTCCCCCTTGAATGGAGCTTGCTAAATTAACTAGCCATGTCTGTCACCACACACTCAGAATGGTCTATGGAATTTTATGCTGGTTTAAGTGCTGTTTAATGATAACACAGCCTCCAAGAACAGTATACTCTTCCGATAAACCAAGAATCACACTGAATATTTTGAGAGCATTATCAAATTTAATCCTCGGGGAAGTTCTGTGAGGTGATCCATATTAGGATCTCAGTTTTACAGATGAATAAAGAGGAATACAGTGCTTAAACAGATTAGTTGACTAAATGAACAACTGAGCAATGCCAAGAGAGGTCATAAGCCAGCTTCTTTCTCAGGCCAAGGCAGCACCTTTATGGAACAGCTGTATTCCCTAGAGCAGACATTCTGAGAAGCTTAAACATGCAGATTTCAACTGAAAATGTGCAATAAACCAAGTCTTCATGGAAGAGTTTCTACATCCAGAAGAGGCTCTGTATTCTCCGTCGGCTACGCGCTTTGTGGAGGAGAGAATCCCTTCATCCTTCTCAGCTATAGGACTATTGGCCTTGCCCTTAAACCTGGCAGTTGTACCTACTCTTCAAAGCACTCGGTTCAACCTTTAAGGGATTATAAAGGGAGAGCTGACCAAAACTAATCTCCACTTCTCTAACTGCATTAAGGGACCCAATTTAAGTGGATTGAAGTGTCAAAATTCATCATAACAATTCACCTCAGAAAGGGCCTTAAATGTCAATTTATCTTTGCAGCAAAAGTACCTTGGAGCAAAAAATGAGAGAACATATCCCAGTGCAATAACCTCCTTCGCCACCAAACCACCGTTAATATCTCCTCATTTCACAGACACTACAGAGAAAAATTAATTCTGCAGTCAGCAAGTGTGCTGCCTTTCCTCTCCAAAGCTGTTGCTAGTTGGGTTGGACTGCCATCACGAAGGGCTGCATGCCAGGTGGCTTAAACAACAGCAATCGATTTTCTCATGACGGTGGAGGCCAGATGTCTAAGATCAAGGTATCAGCAGAGTTGATTCCCTACAAAGCCTGTCCCCGTGACTCTCCTCTGGCTTCTCCTTATGTCTTGCCTGAGCTGTTCTTCAGTTTTGTGGTGTCTGTGTCCTAAGTGCCTCTTCTTGTGGCAGCAATCATACTGGTGTGAAATGATCTCCTCTGACTATGTTAGCTCTTTAAAGAACTTATCCCCACCTGTTATCAAAATCTAAGGCCCCGGGGTTTTGAGATCCAGCATATGAGTTTAAGGGAACAAAACCCATCTCAAAGTACCACTCAGGTAAAATAACTCCAATTTGGCTACTTTTTTTTCTTTCTTTTAAAGTTCAAAGGGGCTGTAAATTCTAACTCTTACTCATAGCCTGCCTTTATCATTCAGTAGTCCTCCTCTCCAGTTCTTAACCCAGCCCAAGTCAAGGGATGAAGCAACGTAGCTCTGTGTCCCCAGTCTACAGGGCTGAGTCCAAAGAATAGGAAGTGTCCCAAGCTATAGGATGAAATGCAGTGTAATTTCCTTCCCTTGGGAGGGCAATACTTTATGTTCCTGTTTGTGGAAGAGACATCTGCAAGTATATAACCCTGGGGTCAGTGGAGAGATAGTTTTAAAAGCAGGAAATGTGAGTCTGAGAATAAGTCAAGCTGAAAAGGAAAGCAGAAACACACACACACACACACACACACACACACACACAGGGATGGGGTGTATATTATAAAATTAGGGTAGTGCTTTTAGAGTTTCTGGATCAAGCTATGACTAAGGTCAAAACAGCCCAATATATTTCCCATCAATTGAACCAATATTATATTGGCTTTAGACATGTAGAGGCTAACTCTATAATTTTTAACGGAAAGGATCCTAGCTGGGACAAAGACTTACATGGTTGAAAGAAACAGTGCAAGCTTGGAGTGTTCTTCAAGAATAAGTAAGGTAAATGGCCTTATGCTGTCAATAGTTTCTCCCATGAAGGTTGAGCTTTGGTGTCAAGTTTCTAAGAATGAAAATTATTTTATTAATTCACCAGACATCTATTAAATAAAAGTATTGACATAGCATGCATTCTCAATAGGGGTAATGCAGCCCAATGTGGGCAAAAGTTAGAACTTCTGAGTGTGAAAAATCATATTTTTATATGTAAAATGTAGATGTGAATATGGTACATAAACAGAAGGTATATATGATATTAAAATGTATAAGGGAAAAGATGGCAATTGATGGGTGATAAACTATAAAATGCTTTAAGGGAAGAACAGTAAAATGAAAGATTAGGAAATAATATGTATGCTTAAGAAAGCTCAAAGGACCCAGATAGAAGCAAATTTGAGTACTACAGGCACTATGCACACACACACACACACACACACACACACACACTACATATAAATACAGAAATAAAGCAAGTTCAACCCTACAGAGACAAAAGATTAAGTGAATAATCAACATTGTGACATAGAAAACCACATTTGCCTCATGCTGAAAGCTAGATGGTAAAGGGGAAAACGTTCTACTCAGGAGCACTGTGTAAGCAGTCTTGGAAGTCCAATGGAGACTCACTCAGTGCAACTTGAATTCAGACTGTGACAGCAAAAACAAGCCACAAGGGAAGTAGCTGGATCAGAAAGGCATAGATTACTCACAGTGAGTCAAACATAAAAGATTTTGTTTTCTGTCTTAAAAAAATAAATATGGGGGTTGGAAGACCTGATGTTGACTCATCAGCTGGAAACGCCAAGGTCATCAATTTTTAAACTTCACCCCAGCCACTGTCACCCCATCCTCACCAGCTGTCTGAGGCAACTCCAGACACCCGAGCTTAAGAAAGGAAGATATAGAATTTGAACTTATTTATATAGCTACCAAGTTTAATCAGGAAAAGAGACAAACAAATAGCTGGGCATTGGTGGTGCACGCCTTTAACCCCAGCACTCGGGAGGCAGAGGCAGGCGGATCTCTGTGAGTTTGAGGCCAGCCTGGGCTACCAAGTGAGCTCCAGGAAAGGCACAAAGCTACACAGAGAAACCCTGTCTCGAAAAACCAAAAAAAAAAAAAAAAAAAAAAAGAGACAACCATTTTCAGTTTGGAAACATCTCATCTCATTCCCTACACAGTTTATTCTGATATGATGTGGTCCCTTGGTCATCCCTGGTTGCAATGGAGACAAGAGTCTAGGTATGACAGCACTTAGAGACAAGCAGATTGCAGCTGCAAATTTCACTTCAATGATGCTGTTGGAAAGACGTATATCGGAAGTACAAGTATCTGCCTTGGTGAGAGATTAAACAAGAAGCATAGGCACACACACAGGGATGGGACTAAAGTGTGTACTGCCAGAGGCTGAGAAAGAAATAATCAAACATGAAATTATTATTTAACTCTCTATAGATAAGAATAGACATAAATAAAATTCTGATGCACTTTAGAATGTACTATTATAGGGCTGATAATCCTATTTTTGATTGCTAGGTTCTTCCCTCCTCGTATTTACATATTATTTATGGTGTGTTAGTACTAATAACATAATCAAGAAGAGGCAAAGTTTGCAATGTTGTTTTGAAAAGTTGTTTTCAATAAAATATTTGTGCAAGGAAGCTAAATAGGCTAGTTTAAATGTGTAGTGTATCTACACAATTGTATAAAAGTATGGAAAATTATAGGAGAAATTCAAAAACCTTAGAATTAGAGAAACACTAAGTTTTTTTTTTCTGAAGCCAATTCTCACCAATATTTAAGGACTGATTGCTTGTGAGTCAGGTTCAGAGCCTAGATTTCATTAAAAACATAATTATTACAATCCTATTGTTAAATACTCAAAATCACCACTTTCAAATTTCATTACTATCTGTGTTCCTGAGATCATGTCTGTTGTATTAGGATGGATGTTAACAGATCATAGTGTAGTACTATGCATCACTTCCAGTTCCTTTCCATTTATGTTAAATTGGTTAGTTGAGATAGGACATGGGAAGTGTTTGTGCCATGAAAATTGACAAATGCTATAAGTCAGGGCATGATTTATTGTTTTGATAATTGTCTAAAATTAAGAATGTATTGGAAAAAATTGCACTAAAATTAAGATTAAGCAGACCTTCTTATGCAATGCAGTGCAAATCCACAACAATTTGAGAAAGTTTATGACAGTTTCTACATTCTTTATCATTATTGTAATAATTACTACATAGTTCTTAAACTTCTTTGGAAACTAAATACACAAGTACCATGTGATTCACAAATTTCACTCCTAGACTTTTATTCCAGAAATATAAAAACTTTTATACACACAATTCCTGAACATGAATGCTTGTCACAAATTTATTCTTGATTACTCAAATCTGGAAGCAACCTAACAGTCCTGCAGTGAGTGAATGATTATCAGTTGTGTAACACCCAACCATGGGTGTTGTTGTGGTGATATTGTGTTCCCCAAAATATTGTGTACCTTAATAAACTTATCTGGGGTCAGAGACAGAACAGCCACAATATTAAACATGAGGATAGGCAGTGGTAGCATACGCCTTTAATCCTAGCATTCCAGAGACAGAAATCCCTCTGGATCTCTGTGAGTTCAAGGCCACATTGGAAATGGCCAGGCGTAGTGACACACGCCTTTAATCCTGGTAAACCAGCCTTTAATCCCAGGGAGTGGTGGTAGAAAGGAGGTATATAAGGCGTGAGGACCAGAAACTAGAGGCATTTGCCCTAGAGAGGCATTTGCCCTGGAGAGGCATATGGCCTGGAGAAGCATTTGGGCTGGTTAATCATTCAGGCTTCTAGCAGCAGTTCAGCTGAGAGTCATTCGGATATGAGGACACAGAGGCTTCCAGTCTGAGGAAACAAGACCAGCTGAGAAGTTTGCCAGGTGAGGTTAGCTGTGGCTCGTTTCTGTCTCTCTGATCTTCCAGTGTTCACCCCAATACCTGGCTGAGGTTTGATTTTACTAATAAGAACTTTGAAGATTCATGCTACATGTTGTTATACAGCAAACAGCACAAACCAGTGGCACATTCAACAAACAGCAAGATCCTCCAGAGAATGATGATGAGTGAAAAGTCAATAGCACAGTGCCATGCTCTGTATAAGAACATCAAATGTAGATTTGCACATGTAGAAATGTAGATTTGGGTTAATGAGTGTGTAAGCATGGGAGAAAGTGGCTCTGGCTTTTAAAGGAGAACAAGTAGATCATTACGATGATGGAAGTATTCTGTTTCTTTACTGTATCAATACTAACATGGTGGTTGTGATGTTGAGCAAAGACTTACATGATGCTGTCACTGGCAGAAACTAGTTGGGAGACCTAAAATCGTTGTATGATTTCTCACATCTACAGAATCATGTTCGAGTATATTAGAAATGAAGTAGCTAACTTTTTTAATGCTTAAGACATATTTAAGTTTATTTAGTTGTCTCTGTGTGTATGTCTGAGTTTATGCACATGTGTGAGAGTGTGTAGGTACATGAGACTGTGCCCACACAGAGAAAATACCTCAGAGCTGGAATTACAGGCATTACATGGATGTTTGGATCTACATTTTGGTCATCATGTTTGTTAAGCAAGTATTCTTAAAGTCTGTGCTATCTACTAATGGCAAATATACTGAAAAAGAAAGAAGGGAAAAACACACTCATAATAAGCACAAAATTTGCCTAGAAAGAAATGTAAGCATAGAAAGAAAGAACCACAGCAATGGAAACTTTAAGATATTGAAGTAAGAAAGTGAGAAAAACAGAATATGAACAAACTTCACATGCTAATGGATCAGAAGAGTTAATTCTGTGGTAACGTTTTTTTTACCAAAAGCAATCTATATATTCCATATAATCTGAATCAAGATTCCAGGGACATTCTTCACAGACATAGAAAAAAATCACAAAGTAATATGGACGTACAAAAGAACAGGGTAGCTAAAGCAATCTTGAACCAAAGGAATACTTAAGCAGGTACCACCATACCTGAATTCACACAGGGTATGAAAAACAGCATGATACTGACATAAAAAACATACATAGATCAATGGAATAGAACCAAGGATCCAGGTATGAGTCCACATAACTTCAATTATCCGGCTCTTGATGAAGATGCCAAAAACATACAGTGGAGAAAACATGACATCTCCAGCAGATGGTGTTAAGGAAACTGGATCTCTACATGCAGACAAATGACACTACATCCTTATCTCTCATGGGTTCAGTTCACACACAGGACAGAAGCTTACAACAGTCTGTACTCCAGTTCTAAGGGTTAGGCACAAATGTGGTACACAGACATCTGTGTATGCAAAATACCTATACATATTAAATAAATAAATAAATCTGAAAAAAATTAATGGTGGCTCAGTAGGTATGGGTGCTTGCATAAAATTCCAAAGGGATTTAGGACCTCACATAAGACCTGATATCTTAAAACTGCTAGAGAAAATAGGAAATTTGCTTCAAATTATAAGTATATATAAAGATGTCCTGTATAGGTCCTGGCTAGCACAAGAAATAAGAACAACAATAGGCACATGGGATCATAGGAAACTAAAATGCTTCATCACAAGTGTTATTGTCAACTGAATAAAAAGGCAGATCATAGATGTGAGAAAATATTTTCCAGCTACACATCTGATAGCGAATTAGTGCCTAGAATATAAAAAGAGCTCCAAAACCTAAACACTAAGAGGGAAAAAAAATTAAAATGGATTATGAAACTGAACAGAAAGTTATCAAAATAAGAAATACAAATGGCTAGTGAACACATTAAAAAGTGTTCAACATCCTTAGCCATCAAGGAAATGCAGATTAAAAATATATTAGAATTTCCAGTCAGAATGGCCATCATCAGGAAAACAAATGACACTAACCAAATGCTGGCGTAGATATAGTGGGAGGAGAACTCTTACACAGTGTTGGTGGAAGTGTAATCTTGAGCAGCATTTCTGGAAATCAATCTGTTTTTTTTCCTTAAAAAAATAAACTATAAATAGAACTAGCATATATCTAAGTATACTGACATTATATTCTCTAACATAGACACTTGCTTATCCACGTTTATTGCCAATCCATTCATAATAGCTAGAAAATAAAATCAACCTAGATATTCATTAACTGATGAATTGATAAGAAAAACTAATATGCATATACAATAGAATTTTATTTGGCCGAAAGGAAAAAGTAAATTCATAAAGCTCACAGGCAGGTGGATAGAAGTGGAAAACCTTACAGTGAATGGGGTGATTTGGGTCCAGCCGAAACGAATGGTATATAAAAGAGCCATGTGATATGACGAAAGGGGGCATACATTAGAAGTTAAAGGTTTAAGGGGTGATTATGGTGAGGGCAGTGGGAGGTAGAAAGCCAGTTAGCTAACCACAGCTATAGATGTTTGAAAAAAAAACTATGGAAAACTACAAGGCTGGAAAGAAATTTCAAAATACAATCATTTTAATATAAAGTTATTTGACAAGCAATTCTCAGAATAATTAAACAATGCTTCTCCCAGAAGACATGGGCTATTACATGAAAATTTCAGTGCCAGATAAGAAATCCCTCCTTGCAATATTTTGGTCAAAGAGGCCCTATAAGACCACCGGAACAACAGAGGGTAATTTCATTGCTCTTGGTTTCCCACAAGAACTAGACAATCAGACCATGTTGCTAAAATCATCACACACTTGGGTTGCTGGACGTAGAGAAGCGAATCTCACAATGACCAGGACACTTTCCTTGTTGACTTTTTCATAGTGCCACAAGGTTCTAGGTGGGCTATTGAGGGAAAGAAAGATATCCCCTTGTCTTGCCAAATATTAGACTCTGCAAGCTATAATACAAATCTGCCAGGTATGATATGCCCACTGGTGCAATAGTGGTATAACTTTCTGGGGTAACCAAATGCTTTCTGATTTAACTTGAGATCTGGTTCATAGGAGAGAATCCATGCTTTTTAAAATAAGTGTTAATATAAACATGATTAAAAGTCCCTGACTAGGGAGGTCATATACAATAGGGAAAGGGGAAGAAGCTACTAATAGTGTTTCACTAAATGACCATGTTGTCTAACTGCCTCCTAAACATTTATGTTATAGGAATGTATTTGTGATGTTCTCAAGCCTGGTCACAGAATCTTCTTTTCACAGTGAGACCTGATTAATGCAGACTCCTAATTGATCAAAGTGCTGAAACTAAATGACTGTGGTCTTAATAGTATATCTAATATTAACCACTCCCTGAAACCCCAAGCTCCAGGGAACATCACAGAAAAGAGAATGGGAAGCAGATAACAGCCTAAAGACATATTGGAATGCTGCAAGCATTGTCTTCTGAGACAGACCCGGACATTTCACCAATAAACTACAGCAGTTGTGGTTACTTGCCCAAGATGTGCACCTGATCAAATCAGTCAAAATTCCAGCAAGGATGGTGGAATGGCTCACAAGAACCAAGACCCAGGAAAAGGAATGACAGACAGTTGATGAGTACTTAAACAGGGAGTCTTTGTCCAGGGCTATTGCCAATGGTAGGTTGTCCATGCTCCAGTGGATGTCTCTCTAGCCAATGTGCATATAGACAACATTAAAGTAAAAGAGTTGTTTTTTTTGTTTTTGTTTTTGTTTATTTATTTATTTATTTATTTTTAGGAATTGCCTTTTTAATCATGATGTGTGTGTGTGTGTGTGTGTGTGTGTGTGTGTGTGTGTGTGTGTGCATAAGTGCATACACTGGTATGTGTGGGGGTGCCCTGTCATTATGGAAGGCAGAATGTGATGCCTTGTTCATTGAGGCAGGACATCCTGCTGAATTTGGAGCTCAAATACTTGGCTTGGCTGTTAGTCAACAATCTGTAAAAATCTCCTTCTCTCTGTCCTCCATAACACTGGGGTTATAAGTCCATGCAACACCACTCCTGGGAGTATGTTGGAGTTAGCACCTGAACTCAGGTCCTCATGACTGTGCAGAAAGTGCTATTAACAATCTCTGTAGCTCCAAAGAAAAGTATGCAATATGTGATCCTTAAGACTCAAATCCAGGACAAACAGCCAACTAAAGTACTTATTAACATATCAAAGTGGACACTGGCCACCACTCTCTCAGCACCACGTATAATTGGTATACCCTGGCTCTTTACCTGAACTCTCTGGGCCAGACTTCCCTCCCCCAGCTCCTCAGGCCCCTATAACATTCAGCCATTTTGGTTATGCCAGTCTCTCGACTTCCTGCTCTCTTAGTCCTAGGCTCATCTCTTGGACTGCTGGCCCCTTGGCCTTTCTGCTCTCCTCTTCTCAATTTTCTTTCTTCTCTTATGGCCAACTTGTTCAGTCTGCCAGCAAGGACTCTTCCAGACACCTCATCCTCATATGCTCTCCCACATACCTAAAATAAACCTTCTCTATACTTCAGAAGTAGTCATGCCCTCCCTTTATTTCTTCTTTTCATTCATGTGGTGCTGAAACAGCAGGAGTGGCATAAATGAGTTCACTTCCAAGGGACTTGGCCACTCTGAACCAAGTCACTGATTTGACTCTCCCAAGGTATGCACAGATCATTTGTTTCTTCTGGCTTCTGCCACCCACCAAGTTTGATTCCAAATTCTGGGGTCTGACTCTTCAGATGCTACTTCTCTCTACCTGTTCTCATCATTTGTCTCTCCTTCTCTACTTCATAAGCATCTCTCAGGTTCCTAGAGCCTTCCACGCCCTAGATCCTACCTACCAGGACACTTGTCTCATAGCTCTCAATGCTGGCCTGATACACCCTTTTGGGTATCTCTTTCTATCTACATAAGTACATCTCTCTAAAGACACCATCTCCCTTCTCCTAAAAGCCTCAGCTACATTCTCTCACCTCCCACTGGGAGCTGCCATCCAGCCTGTGACCAACTTCTCTGTCTCTCAGTTCCCTCTTGGAGATTATAAGACTTTCCTCCAGTGGAATTTCATTTTGCCGCCCTCTTTCTCTTCTCCTTGGACTACAAATAGCATTAATGGCCAAAGATTGGCACACTCAATTTTCAAACTCACTCATGGTAATAACTTCTGCCACTGTACAAACAAATAATCCCAAATCTCTTACATCTAAACCAGCTCTGCTCTGTACTTTCAAAAGTCTCTTATCTCTAAGGTTTCTTTATTTCCTACTCTTAAAAGTATTTTAACTCTATTCTTTGCTCTTAAAAACAAGGGGAAAAAAGAAAATCTCTTAAGACAATGTTATAAACTCTATCTCAAGATTTGTAAGTTCACTGGGTATGATTAAAAAAAATCTGTAAAACAAAATTTGGCTTAAAATTTATAACAAAAGACTTAGAGTAAGTGTGTGTGTGTAATCTTAATTACTACAACTTACTATATATGTGATTCCATTTTTGTTTAAAATATACTGTACATGTAACTTGGATTTAACTCTTTAACAAGTAAACAGATCTACAGAGCCAGAAGAACAGGTGAGCCTCCTGCCCTGGGAACTCTCCCACTCCCTAGGTGAGGTACCCACAAACCCAATCTGTTGCCACCCTCCCCTCCCTACCCTGCAGCCCATTGCCATGTCCCCAGCCCCAACTCAGGCAGACATCCCCTGCTCAAGTGCAGGCCACACCAGCAAACAGAACAGGTAAGTGACCTCACAGGGAGACTCATGCTGAACCAGAGGCCATGCCAGCCACCAGAATAACAGGAGGCCACCTGCCCATGGACTTCCTCGTCTCTTGATACCACCCCCCACACACTGTCCCCAATCCTTACTCCACTCTTTGTGACTGTGTCACAGCTCCAAACTTGGGCAGAGGCCCCTGCTTGACCAAAGGCCATGCCAGTCACCAGAAGTCCAGGCAGGCCACCCACTCTTAGACCTCCTCCCCTTTCTTGGTGCCCCCTGAATATTGTATGTGTCACAAATGGATTATGTCGAAAATTTAGTGGAGAAGGTTTGTCTTCTTCCTAAGTTGTGCTTAGACAGTTTGGTTTCTCTATTCCAAGAGAAATAAAAGAAGGGAAAAAAAGAGGCGGGAAGAAGTAAAGACTCCAAGCACAAACAAAAATAGTCAATCAATACCTCTTACCTTATGAAAAATGAATGCAAATAGCTACGACCATAGACTTACATAAAAAAGTCTAACACTGTAAGCTGTCTAAAGGCAAGTTTAAAAACCCATATGACCTTGAAATAAACAAAGATTTCTATGCCACCAAAAGCATGATCCCAAAGGAAAGAATTAAAAATTCATGACTATTAAAACATACTGAGAATCATAAAGCAAACCACAGACTGGAAGAAAATCCTATGGATTATAAAAATGATATAAGACTTTCAAGATTAACATATAAAGAGAATTTAAAAGTTAATAAAAAAAAATCAAACAACAGAGGTCCTGAGGATGTAGCTCAGTGTTAGTGTACTTCTCTCATAAGTGCCAGGCCTCAGATTTGGTCCAGTACCAGAAAAAGTAAGAGTGATGGAAAGACAGAAAGAAAGGGAGAGAGAGGACAGAAAGGGAGGGGCAAACAGGAAAAGAGAGAATATCAAATAACTTAGTAAACATTTCCCAAATATTTGAATAAATACTTAAAGTAAAACATGAATCCCTTGAGGGCTAGTAAGATGTCTAAGACTTAAAAAGCCTAATGACCTGAGTTAAGTTCCCAGAATCCATGTAAAACACCAAAGAGGGACATTATTCCACAAAATTGTCCTCTGCTCTCCACACATGCACTGTGGCAATATTGTCACATATACATCACACAAACACAAATAATAATAATAATAGTAATAATAATAATAATATATAATAATAAAATTACAGAGTAAGCTCAAGAAAAGACATTCAAAATGATTAATCTTTGGATTTCAATTTTTACTAGAATATAAAATTTTAGTAAAAATTTTCAAATAATAGAAATTATAAGTAAAAGTAAAGGAGATACAATCAGTAAAGAAGGGGAAAGAAAGAAAGAAAGAAAGAAAGAAAGAAAGAAAGAAAGAAAGAAAGAAAGAAAGGAAGGAAGGAAGGAAGGAAGGAAGGAAGGAAGGAAGGAAGGAAGGAAGGAAGGAAGGAAGGAAGGAAGGAAGGAAGGAAGGAAGGAAGGAAGGGAAATTCAAACTCAGGTATTACTGAGGGTAACAGCAAGTGATAGAACAACTGTGGCGGGTTTGACACGTTCTTAAATCACTGCACACAGAACTCCCACAGAACCTAACCATGCCACAACTGGATATTTGCCCATGAAAAGAAAAGCGCAAATCCACATGAAAACTTGTAGAAGGCTATCCATAGAGAGACTAATGGACGTCCTGCTAGTTGAAAGAATTCAATTAAAAAGAGTCCCTAGACTATGCTTTAATTTATATAAAGTTTGATAATATACAATTCATGTAAAGCTAGAAAACATGATGATGGTTGCCTGGGAATACAACAGCTAAGGGAGTTGTACAACTTCTCATCTAAAGGAGCTTAAAAAGGGATCAAGGAAACTATTACCAAACAAAGACCAACAAACACATCCTGTTTTGACTGAAACGGAGTTCACAGTTCAAAACAGCATGAAATGTGTTTTTCAAAACTCTTGTTCCTCTTCCATCCACTTCTCCCAGCTGCCCACTACCTCCCCTCCTCCTCCAAATCCACTGTCTTCCTTTTCCCTTCAGAAAAGAGCAGGCCCTCAATAGACAACAACCAAACACAGCAAAACAAGGTACAAGAAGACAAGGCAAAAGCCCTCATATCATGGCTGGGCAAGGCAACCCAATTGGAGGAAAGAGTCCCCAAAGCAGACAAAAGAGTCATATATACAACCACTCCCACTGCCACTGTTAGGAGTCCCACCAAATTCCAGTCTAACAGTCATAGCATATATGCAGAGGACCTGGGACAGACCCTTGTAGGCCCCACATTGTCACTTCAGTCCCAGATCTCATATGAGCCCTGATTAGTTGACTCAGTGGCCTATGTTCTCCTGGTGTCCTCCATGCCCTCTGACTCCTACAATCTTTCCTCTCCCTTTTCCACGGGGTTCCCTGATCTCTAAAAGAGGAATCCAATGGAGACCACCAATTTAGACTCTCGCTCCACACAAAATGTCTGGCTGTGGATCTTTGTATCTGCTCCCATCTGTTGCTAGAGGAAGTCTCTGATAACAACTGGACAAGGCACTGATCTATGAGCATAGCAAAATATCATTAGGAATCCTGTCATACTTGGTTCTACTTTAGGTTTCTGGGCTATCCAGTCTCTGGTTCCTGCCCATCAAAGCAGTGTAGGACATGAAATACAGGTATATTTGAGAGCTTTATAGTTACTAATTGACACAATTTTCTTCTCTTTTCTACTTTCCCTAATGTATTAGTGAGAGACTATCTGCTAAGAACAATGATGGATGATAGAGGAGTTGAACTATTCATTCTGAAAAGTGAAAACAATGTGGTGTTCTCTACAGGAGCCTTCCATCCTTCGTGTAACCAGTTATCATGCAGACTTTACCAGTCCTTCAGAATGTGTCACTTCATGTCACCACATCAATATACACCAAGCAGTAGTGGTTGGACACTGAGCAGGCAGATTGGTTTGGATTAATTATTGTTTGTCAGGCAATGGAAGGATATTGGACAAAGATTTTAGTATGAGATACATTACAAATGTGTTTTCACAAAGCAACAAGATTAAGGAAGAACTGAACTCTAACTGGCATAATTTTATAAATAGCTGGAGGATGTCAATAAAACTAACCCACAAAATCAGTGTCTTATACGTGAGCTGATTGAATATTGAACAAGTGATTCCTTCGCCTAAGCCATTTATGGAAAAAATAAAATAAAGTCCATTCATGAGTATGTCTAGTCTTTTGTCCTGTCATTTCTATTGCAACTGTGCTAAAATTCCAAAGATATAATGTTTATCATTTTAAACATTGATGTGTTTGTAAAACCACTCATGAAGAAATCACATGGGTAAAGTATCAATTTGGAGAAAGTTGTTATAATTGCCTGCCCTTCCTGGCATTTTCACCCTTTAAATATGACCTTGAAGCACCGCCTCATACAAGATTCAATTGTATTTCTTTGTTCTCACATCTAAGTTGGGCTTGTGGCTTGCTTTTGTCAATAAGATTTAAGCAGGACACAGCTATGCTGGTTCTGAGGGTAGGTCTCCAGGGATTTTGTGTTAGACCATTTCTCTCCTGCTCCTCAACCTGACCCAGCTTTCTAGTGTAGGCAAGAAAATCTAGAGTGCAAGAAAATTAACCTGGCCAGAGCATCCTAGACTGAGCACTTACATTTCCTCTATTGACTTGAGGGACAAGAGTAGAAGAAGTTATGTAGGCGAAATTTAATCTTCCAAGAGTCACAGGCCACAAAAATGGGCAGATTAGAAAGTGACAAGTTCAAGTACTCCTGTCATAGTGACTGAAGTCTTTCCTTGCAGATTCTGTTCTTAGATGTGGAAGTCAAATCTTCCCTACCTGAAAAAATACTATTTTAAAAGAAAACATGTTTGTTATATTTTCAATATACCTATACAGTGATCTTTGTTCTGAATTTATTCTTCTACCATTTTGACATATTTGGAAAATATTTGACTAAAGACATTTTATAGCATTTTTAAATCTGGAGTATAAGTTTAGTACACATATTGACACTGTATTCTGTTCTGACTATACATTGGAGACACCTGTTATTTTCCTGACTCATATATATGTTATTTACAGTGGAAACATTTATCTCTGATGGTAGACTGGAGTGAATATCACAAGGTGAGCACAAACTCAGACTTGACCAATCACACTGTTGCAAAGCCCCAGTTAGTTTAGTCGAAGCCATATAAAGCAGATCCTCAATGGGAATTCCCTCATGCTGAGAGAGAGAGAGAGAGAGAGAGAGAGAGAGAGAGAGAGAGAGAGAGAGAGAGAGAGGCTGTCTTTTCTCCATTTGGTTCCTACTCCATGTAAGCATAGGTCTAAGCCATCTAGGAACCTTTAATATCATTTTTTAAGTCTGTGAATTGAATCCTATTGAAAATTACATATCACTTGACTTTCTAGATGTGTAATCTAAAAATTCCCCATGAATCCTGGATGCAATCTTAACTATGTTTTCATTCACTGCAACAGATATATTGTAGCTTTAAGATATGGGCAAACACAGAACCACTTTTTGAACATTAACTTCCTGGATCAAGCAATAACTCCTTGAAGTTACAAGACTCTAGGTTTACCCAGGGAGAGCACAGCACTCAGGGGCAATGCTTTAAAATGGCTGCCCAGGTATGTACAAGCATGATGTATGCCAGAAAGGACTCAACAAAGGAGAAAAATATTTTGTCTTTTTTTTTTTTTTTCCAGAGCTGAGGACCGAACCCAGGGCCTTGCGCTTGCTAGGCAAGCGCTCTACCACTGAGCTAAATAAATAAACACCAAGTGCACTGAAAGGATACAGGAAGAAAGCAATCATCTCACTGTGTTAAAACAGACTAATTTAAGACAGGACTTGAACAGACACCAGGGTTGAATTGTGTCTTCCCTGGAAACATGGACTTTGAGGAGAGCTAGACAACAAGCAGGACCCTGCCTGGTCTGACAATTCCATGGATGTGGGGACAGGAAGAGGAAAGTGTTTCCCCATGAAAGAACACTAGATGTGCTTTGCCTCATCCACTGGCAATGTTTCTCTTACTGGATGGTGTTGTTCATGTGGTCAAGCTAGGGTGTTCCCTGTCTGCAAGGGGCTGTGCAGGGTTCTGTTCTTGCCTCTTTAATTGGCACTAGAGAACAGGAGCATTAGGAATGCAGGTGCATCCCTTACCAGTCTGCTCACTAAAACACTTCATGAGACAATCTAAAGAAATCATTCTCATTCTCCTATGTCCTGTTGCTTCCATGTAAAGCCAGAGAGAATCACTGAAGTATCACTTGGTCACGAAATCTGTAGCCCTGGGTCTTTATTCTCTAGTGCTGGCTTCCTTGGGGTGAGAGGAACGATGTTGTGTTCCTAGCTAAGGTCTCTTCCTATGAAATTTTCTGGATAATGAATCTATTTTCCTATCCCAGTAGCTCAAATAGCCCAATCCCTCCCACAACAGAGTACTACAGTTTTAAAGTGTTCAAATAGTGATCAATTCCTAAAGGAAAGCAGCTGCTTATCCACTGTTTTTATGTCAATAAAGAGAACGGAGCCCTTAACAAGAAGAGCCCTACAATCACTTTGTACTTTCAGATTTTAAAAGGACCATTGGGAATATTAAACTTCAAACTATCCTCAGAGGTAGACAGGAAAAAAAAGATGCTTTATCCGTGTTATGTGAGTGGAAACTGAAATATAGATGGGACGTACTTACTCGCTCTAGTCATGCACCAGCTAAGTAACAGAGAGAGGTTTTAACTACATTTTCAGGGGGTGGCTATGTAGCCATTTACTAATAAACCACCAATGACCAGCTATTTAGTTCTTGCAGGATTTATAAAAAATTAAATTACTCAATACCAATAAATTTCTGGGGTGTGTCTGTGAGAGAGAGAGAGAGAGAATTAATGAAAAAAGAAGCCATGAATTTGAAAAAAGGAGCAAGGAAGGTTATATAGGAGGTTTTGGAGGGAGGAAAGGGAAGAGGAAATGATGTAATTACTAGTCAATCTCAAAAAATAAGAGAAATATAATTTTAAAATCAAAGCAGTGTGAATGAGACAACAGGATCCCTGGGGTGTGATGCCCAGCCAGTCTAGATTTATCATAGGTTTCAGGCTCAGCGAGAGATCCTGTCTCAAAAAAGGAGGATATCGAAGTGACTGGAAATACTTGTCCTCTATCCTCCACAAGTATGTGCATACTCATGCACACTCTAACATACAATAATGCACAGCCTCACACACACAAGCACGCACTCATGCTCATATACACTTACGCTCAGACACAAAGTCTCTCACACACACACTCTCACACACAGACACAAACTCATACACACACACACTGGCATATACACATTCTGAAACACACACCCTCACACACCAGGAGGCAATGAACATGAAACAAATTAGTCAACACAGAGGAGCCAAAATCCTAATGGACACATGTTCACTTCCACTCTGTAGGATTTAGAGAATCCAAACTTTTCAAAAGGCTTCGAGGATGGGGATGTAGTTCATTTGTTGGAATATTTGTCCAGCATGCAAAAAGCCCTGGTCCAATCCCCAGCACCACATATACCTGGTGTTGCGATATATGTCTGTAATTGTATCTCATGGGAGGTGACAGTAAGAGAATCAGAAGTTCAAGACCATCCTCAGCTACAAAGTGAATGTGAGGCCAGCACGGAATACACGAGATAGTCTCAGAAAATATATAATGAAATAAAACAGATTTTCTAGTAGATAATATATTTGAATGAGTCTTTGACCTACCACCCAGGCAAAATGAGAGACAGAACCCAGCGGTAGGAGGAACCAGAGTGAGCAGAGGCAATGTGATAACATATGAATTCATCAGATGTTCATGAAGAACCCACAAGACGCTAAACTAAGGTTAGGACTCAAGATAATTACAAGTTGAAGGGACTCTGGCCAGATCAGGTGTGGCAAGAACTGTTCTGGCAGGCCTTGCCCTTTCCCTGTTCCCTCTGACTTGCTAAAAACCATTAGATTACATTCCTAAAGTTAGCCACCAAGGTCTATTCCCTTATTTGGCCACTTCCTTCTGAGGCTGACTACTGAAGTCCAGCAATCAAAAGTCCCCTTTGGTTCATCTTATTAACATGCCCAATCAAAATATACCACCGCATCCTAGCCTATTCTAACACAGACCTCCCTTTTTTCTCTCCTTAAAAATTATACCTGCAAGGTCATTTGCAGCTGTTTTTCTGTCTGAGTCAGAAAGCAGCCACTTTAATTTTTCATCCTGGCTTAAAAAGGATCTCTCTGTGAAAACAGGTGTTTGGGTGTGGTTTGTGCCTAATGGGGGTGGGGTGGAAAGCCTCGGTGTGTGGGGGTCTCCTTGACAATGGAGAGGTATTAAAGACATGGTGTTTGTAGGAGAAAATGCAGGCATGACATAGAAGTCAGCCTACTTGGCATACCATGCTTCTAAATAAGAAGCATGGCACACCACGCTCCTGAGTCAGAACACTGAATTCTGAAGTAGCATGAGTAGCAGGCCTGCAGACCAGTTTTCACTCTCCTCATCTCTTGAATGTGCTTCTTCCACTTAGAGACCCTGGTGATTTGAGTGCTTACTATCCAGTCCTAGGTAATGTGCTAACCAATCACAGCCCGTAGGCTTCCACTATGTAAGCAGTTGCTCACATGCAATAAAGCAGATGCTGTTCCCTGAAGCTGTCTCCAGAGTGGCTCATCCCCATGCCCTTTACTGACCCATTGCTGTCTTGTCGGGGAACCTTTTGGTAACATGACAATTTGGTACCCAAATGTGGGGCACATGAGTACATAGGATAAAGGGGCCTGGTTAAAAAAAAGGGAGGGGGCAGATTGGGTTATTTGCCACTGAGTCAAAGAGCAGGTCAACTGCAGGTGGTAAAAAGAGAAGTCTTAAAGTATAAATGTTTGAGTTCAAAAAGTTTTGGTCTGAGTTTCCACAGAAAGAAAAAATCCTCAATCCTTGGTTTGCTACAGAGGAGATTTTTTTATCTAGAGTTATGGCAGAGAGCTTTGAATAATGCAAGGAGAGAGGTAGTTAGGGCTGTATATTCCTTGTTGAAATGTTTCTATTTCATTGTTATGGCTATAATCCAGTGCTTACCTGGGGAATAGTTAAAGCATCATAAGGTTTCCAGTAGCAGACAGAGATAAGAACAGTGAAAAAGAACAAGGAGGAAATCAAGATGGCACTGATAGAAATTCTTGCAGCATCTGAAAAGAAGATGCATCTGATGAGGAGGAAGTCACAGTAAGGCACCAGAAGGGTTGTCTGTGTGAAGGCCTCTCAGTGTGTTTTACCCATTTTTGCAAAACCCCCAGAGACCACCAAGGAGTCCATTTCCATGCAAGCACATAAGGGTCCTTTTATTATTAGGTTCGAACCTGGACCACCACATGGCAGATGAAGGGAAACACAGCAGTGGCAGCAGGTCCAGGGGTAGAGAGTTTTTATAAGGAAAAACTACAAGCCAGAAATTACATGCTTTGGCATCTTGGGATGGGGTAGAAGGGATATGGGGCAAGGTGATTTTTTGAAACTATTGGTCTAGACTTTCGGAGCAATACCACATTTGAAACTATTGCGTTGGAGATCACAACTTGCTGAGCAGGATTATCTGGATATCGTCAAGGGCCATGAACTGCAGGAGCATACTGCCCTGTATCCTTTTGAGTTATCATGGCACATTCCTGAGGACCATTCTGGAACTGAATACAGCAGGTGGTCTATGATAGTGGCCCTTCCCTAAGATGGAGTCTGTATTGCCTTCATAGTTGCTTTCTTCTTTATATCCTTCCTTGAATGCATTGCTTAACAACTGTAGCTTAGAAATTAAAGAATTTCAGCTGCTAACACATTTAGATCCTTTTTCATGGCTTTGTGCTAGTCCTGATGATTGCCGGCCAAATAAGCAACCCAAAGTCTCTGCTTTTCCAATGACTATAAATCCCACCCGGCAGAGACTTTATCATGTTATCCACATGACCTTAAAACCATCCAGCAGCTGTTGATTGCTTGTCAAGATTAAGGGTGTACTTCTCCATATGTAAATCAATTATTAGAATCCATAAGCATGAATTTAAACATGCTAGAGGATTATAAACAGCTAGTCTGAGTGTGGACCTTTCGGTTTGAAAGGCACATTAATTATCATGATCAATATGGACTTCAGGCTAAAAGAAATCAAAACACAAGTGGAACATTAAATATGGACATGTTACAGGGGGAAGGAGCATCCCCATCATCTTCTGAACAGGCTCCTGTACCTCAGTATTTTGATCAAGTTCATCTGTGTTCCCTAAGAGCTTGGAAGACTGCCTTCTTCAGGAAACAGCAAATTTCGAAGATTTAAGAAAGGGACCTACTAAGTCTTTTAATAATTTTTTGTCTGAGGTACAAAGTTCTGAGGAATGGAAAGTGCAACCTGCTGAGATGGCTGGCATACTGTGTGCCAACTTGTTTATAATGGGGCCACAGCAGAGATACAGAGGGCACTAAGTCAGAGAAAGAATGCCCCTCCGGATGATTGGATCTTGGCATATCAGGAAATAGTGACTCAGACATATATTACCAATGTCTTTGCATAGGCTCCTGCAGTAACCCTAAAGTCTAATGGCCCATATATAAACTATTAAAATGATAATTATTAAAAAAATGAAAAGGAGAAGCATTAAGAGACATTCTTCTGCACTCCTTATTTACTCTTAATTTTTTTTTAAATTTACCTCAAGGCAACATACATTCAAGAGCTCAAAAACATTTCTCTACAGAACATTATGAACTGCCTTTAAACAATTTTGTCTCAAATAGAAAATTCAACATGTTACTGGAATTCTTTATAATCCCCAAGGTCAAGCCGTAGTTAAGAGAGCACACAAACAACACAAAGAACAAAGTGATAAATACAGAGGGAGGAATATGGGTAAGAACAAGGCTCATTATCAATGTCTTATTAATACGGCATTATTTACTTTAAATTTTTGAAAACAGATAACAAGGGAAATACTGCAGCTCACAAACATTGGGCACCTTTGTCAGGGCCCGAGTTTACCTTGGTGACCTGGAAAGATGTAATAACAGGTAAATGCTAATCACCAGCCCCGTTGCTTACCACTGGAACAGGGTTCACTTGTGTCTTTCTGGAAAATGGAATGCAGCCCATCTGGATCCAGGGCAGGCTCACCATATCCTGGACAGCAGAGACCAGCAATGAAACAGATGAAACTGAGCAGCCATAAGAGATGGTGGCAAACACTTATCCTGCCCACGTGTTTGCTAACTGCACTGACTCTAAATAGTGCCAGTGCTGAAACTTATTGAGCATTGGTACCTAACCCTCCCTTGTTATCAGGGATGGAGGTAATAGTACCTTGTCCTCAGCTGTTTGCTAAAGACTCCCTTCTATTTCTAGATATGAGTCCAATAAGAGAAAATTTGAAAATTTGGAATGACATCATTCCCATGGCCAGTTACCCTCCTTGCTTTCATAACCCTTATAATCTAGTTACCTATGCTATTATCTCTTTAGTTGTAACATATTGGTTGGCATGTTCTGCTCTTTAATCAGGAGGCTCTGATCTCAGGAAGTAAAATGATATGGAGGGGAGAACTTCTGAGGAAAATTCAGGCATAGCCTGGCAGGCAGAAAACTTGACATACTGTATTTCCTAAGAAGAATCATGGCATACCATGTTCCTGAAGTCAGAACACTGAATTCTGAAGAAGGGTGAGTATCTGTTGATGGCCTGAAAATGAGTCTGCACTCTCCACATCTCCTTTAATGTGATTCTTCTGCAAAGAGACCTTGGTGGTAAGAGCACTCACTATTCAATCCGAGGGAATGTACTAACAAATCAGTCAATAGGCTTCTACTATATTAGTGGTTGCTTCCATGCAATAAAGCAGATATTGTTCCCTGAAACCATCTCCAGAGTGACTTATCTCTACACCCTTTACCTACCCATAGGCATTGCTGTCCTGGCAGGGGACATCCAAGTAACCATTTCAGGTATTCCTGTTATCATCAACTCTAAGATGCTGTCCATAACTTTACATTTTTTGGGCCCTTAAATATCTGTCCCATCTCTATCTCTTTCCTTCATTTTACACTATCTTTATTTATCTGTGCCTTGAAAAGTAGGAAAATCTTAACCCAAAATTCCTGCCTAAGTCTAGAACTACTCATTAAAAATCTGATATAACTGCATCTCAGCAAATCTAGAGGAGCAAGAGTGTAAGTCAGCCCTTCTTTGAGTGCAGGCATCAGACAAGTCAAGGTAGACACTGCTTCTGAAGACTGAGCTCCATCCTAACTTTCTCCACTTAGTAGTGAGCAGACAGAGAGTCCAAACACACTTGGATAAATGTCTAAGCCACCCCACTGGCATGCTTCACATAATCTCTCAGAAAACTCAAATATAATTCCTGAACAATGCCTTTGATAGTATTAATGAAATTTCAAGAATTGCGTCCTAACAATGCTTTATGTACAAAGCATTAATTTACCCTTCGCCATTGTGTGATTTCATAAAGCAGACTGCATTGCTTTCTCCAATTCACATTCTAGGCAATAAACATATTTATTTATAATCAGCTGTGTATTATTTGTTCCTGAAAGAATCCATTTGACTAGAACACATCTACTGATTAAATAAATAGTTTAACTTGTTTTTAAGTGTTACATACCTGTATATTATAGTCATTACTCCAGTTGTCAGCTAAGTTAAGTTCCTACATAAACTTGACATTGTACATGGTCTTGTGTCAATGTGGTGTTTTTTATGTCTATAGGTTTCAAGTTTTGTGGTCTCAAGGCTCCTTCATATTCTTAAGAATGTCTCAAGTTCTCCACAAGAAATCCTATAGTTGTTTGGATTTTATCTATCAATGTCATGTCAAAAATAAACATGGAAAATTATAGAAGGATTTATGTATAAATTCATTAAAATGTCAATAATGTTCCATTACAAGTTAGCTTAAATAATATGTTTATGACATAAAGAAATGATGATGGAGTTCCTTTTAATTTTTTGTACTCTTGTAATGTCTGGATTTATTGACATCAATTCTGGTCTCAAATTTGCTTCCATGAATTCTGTTGCAATAGCACATATTGTGTTGTCCCTGCAAACAATCCATTTGTACATGTGCATGGATGAGCACACCAGGGTGAACATAGCCTGAGGATTTTGCAAATTTTCTGGAAATTTGCTCCTATCATTCAGAAATCTTACAGGGACTCCAGGCTCCCTAGAATACTTTGAGAACCATTGTTATAGACACTAAACCTAGAAAGATTAGAACTGCTTTTATTTGAAGACATGACAGGATCCATTCTTCAAGAGGCTCTTGGCATACCTGCTCGCATTTATTGGGAGCCATAATAAGGACAGCATCAATAGCACACCCATTTGTACAACTGAAGGACAAGAGACAGAAACACTTGCCAGGTTGGATGAAGAAATCTAGAGTTATCTACTTTCAATACTTGAAATTACTATCATCTGTTACACTTGGCTCCAGCTGCTACACAGCTGTATACACTTACCACCTGCCAGTCAGCTCTTCTGCCAGAATGTTCTATTCTTTTGGACAATCTCATCACCCTATCCTCTCTTATAAAAATCCTTCATTAGAGTCCTTATCTCTTGATCATGCTTCCCCCCACTACATCTCCCCAGATCCTCTCTACCTCTTACTTCTTAATAAGACTTACATGACTGTGTGTAACCAGCTCCTACTTCACCTCTCTAGCCATAAATTGTGTTCAGTGATGCTCTTGCCTTGCGTTAGCTCCTGAAGTGCACTGCTTCTCACACGGGCTTTAAAAATTCTCTCCCTGCACCCACCCCAAACATTCTCCCTTCACTTCCCACTGTGAACCTTCAAATGCTCACCACCTTACCATTCTTAGGAAACTGTTGTTCTTGTCGTTGCTGCTGCTATTTTCTGTGCTCCTCCTCTGCAGAATCATTCAAATCCCCTAACTCTTCTGTTATGCAGTATACCTATTGATTTCAGTACTTAGTTTGATTGTATATTTTAAAAATTTGTTTCCTGGTCATGGCTTATGAGACTGTTGCAGTAGATCATAAGAGAGATGTGAGGCATTTGTTACTTCCCTCTATTCCTGATTCTCCTTATATCATAGTGTCAATAAGAACATTTGAGAATGAATACATATTTGACATATGAAGCATAAATGCATGAATGTAAGTATGCTGGACTTTTAAAGGTTGTAGATCCTTTTCTGAACATTGACTAAGCCAGAGAAACCACTATTCCTATCTGTCCCTTGTTTTCAGTATCTATAACGAAGACACACAAATTGTTATACACTCACATAGCAAATAGTAATTAAATACTGTTATATCTTCAGTATTGTCAGAACTTGGATTCAGTATTTAAAACCTATAAGAATTCATTCCCATCTTGACTTATGTTCTTACTGAAGAATTACACATGATACATACAAGAAAAGAAACAAATGTGGTGGGGAAGACACACATTCCTGGTGAACAAACCTTTATACTAAGACCTGAAAGTTTAGGCATTTTACAGCAGAAAGGATTTTAGGTGTAGGAAATAACAGTGGCAAAATACTTGAGCATGAAAAAAAAAAACATAGTCAGGATCTGAAAGAAGACTTCAATGTAGTGAGTATGAGTGGGTGACATGCAATACATTTTGCAAGATAAATGCACAATTATGCAGCACACTTAGCTGCCTGCTAGGAATGTTGTGAGAGTCAACTAAGATTATGAGTATAAAAGCATTTTAACAAATTAGATATCACCTGAAGCAAGCTAAAAGCTGGAAGTTATTAGGACCACAAAGATTTCTTCAACAATAACTCCAAGAAGACAGCAAACAGATTCAAGACAGAAATGACACAATCTTCTGGAGAGGCAGCTTGGTACTAGAGAAGAAAATCAAGGCTTTAATAAGCTAGTCAAAGATGGACACAGAAAAAAATAAAACTGGGAGAGGAGTTACAGTTACACAAATCTTAGCATTTCTTACCACAAGTAACACAGGCATACAAGCACGTTCACACACATGCACTCGAACACACACACAGGTTTGACTTTTGTCCCTTCTTTCCTTTACCTTGATTCTTTTTCTAATAAGAATGAAGTGCTTCTTTCCAGTCCCCATGCTCTGACTTCTGGGATCTATGGTGCCTTCTTCTGCCAAGCATACTCTTTTTAAAAATGGGCACATTAAATATGCATTTGCCATTGAGTCTCAGAATTGCTTAGGGACTATTTCTTTGCAGAATAAATCATTTTCAATAGTACCCTTAATATGAGGTGAGCATCTCTCCTGTTCATCAGAGTAATCTTTTTCTTCTTTGAGCCTTGAATTGTCCTGAGTACTATTCTGCTCTACTATTCTGTTGTGTATTTTTGTCAATATAGTGACTTTTTGAGTCAGGATCTCAGGCAACCCAGGCTAACCTTGAATTCACCATGTAACTGAGTGTGTCCTTAAACTTCTGATCCTCCTGCTTCTACCTCCCTGGTGCTGGGATTACAGGCAGGCACCACCATTCCCAGTTTTATGTGGTATATGCCAGGTTCTCATGCATGCTAGGCAAGTACACTACCAACTGGGTTTTATCACCAGCCCTGTGATTTTTCTTTTGGATGCTATATTTGAGTACGTAACAACCTCTATAGTTTATTTGACTACAATTGAGTAACACATGTATACCCACTACATCCTATTTATCTTCACCTATAGCTTCATTTATCTCCAGTCATGGACACTAAACCTGTCAGAAAAGACAAAGTAGTGTTATAGTAACAAATAACCCTCAGATATATTGATTTCCGTTAGTCATAAATAACCTGAAAACATAATATTTTCACCATGGATACAATAGTTTTATTTTTCACCGTGGTGATATATTGTGTATCGAATAAAGCTTGCCTGAAGATCAGAGGACAGAGCCAGCCACTAGATCAAACATAGAGGCCAGGCAGTGGTGTCACACACCTTTAATCCTAGCGCTCAAGAGGCAGAGATCCATTTGGATCTCTGTGAGTTCAAAGCCACCTGGGCTACATGAGATTGATTCAGTCTAAGAGAGAAACAGAGCCAGGCAGTGGTGGCACACACCTTTAATCCCAGTACTTGGGAGTCACATGCCTTTAATCCCATCGCTTGAGATCTCATGCCTTTGCTAGCAATATTTGGGAAGCACACATGCCATTAATCCCAGGTTTAGGAAGGAAGTGAAAGGGCTGGTGGAGAAAGGCTTATAAGGAGTGAGGAGGCAGAGATTAGTCCCTTTCAGCTGAGGACTCAGGGGCTTGCACTCTGAGGATTTGTGGAGACAAGATCTTGCCTTCCACTCGGCCTGAGGATTTGGTGGTGGTGAGAAGTTTCTCCAATGGCTTGTTCCTTTGTTTCTCTGATCTGTCTGCATTTACCCCAATATCTGGCTCCAGATTTCTTTTTATTAAGACCATTTTAGATTCAAGCAGCATTCACCTGCATGCCTATTACAGGTTGGTTGCATTCTGCTCCTCTTTTATCTTCATGCTGCAATCCAAGCTGACTAAGCAGCCTTAATCCTTAATATTGCTGTCCTTGTGGTATAAGGGAAAGTTCATGGTGATCTGCAGCCTGAATCATATAGGCTTCTTGAAAATAACACATGTAACTCTCATCCACATTAGTTGATCAAAGTAAATTACCTGCACAGGACTGACATCAAGTAGGCAGAGAAGACTCATCTTCTTATAATAAGGAGCAATTAGTAACTATGAGAGAGCAATGAAAGGGTCCAGGACAGGCAGTCTTCACCAAACAGCAGGTGTGCCTTCTAGAATGAGAATATGAAAAGGAAGAGGAGGAGGAATAGGAGGCAGAAGTTGTCCATAGTGGTGAGCTGGAAAGAATTCTCAGTGGTTAGGGCACTTGTTACTCTTTTAGATGATGCCTTCTTCTGACCTCTGTGACACACATGATACAAATATCTGCATGCACACAGACATTTATACACATAAAATAAAAATTTAAAAATTATTTTTAAAAGTCATGTGTTTTGGAATCAGTGAGAAGTGAACATAAATGCTAGCTATGCCACATAGTACATCATACTGATAGCTTCTGATTTGGGACATCTGTTCCCAGTGTAGTAATAATAAAGAGATCTCAGAGCACTGCCAAAATCAGAAAATGTATGTCTAATTATCACCTAACCAGAGAGTTGTCAATCAGTCCAGGGTGAATGTCTTCTGATGCTGGCAGAGCCAGCCAACAGGCTGATGATTTTGGTCAGTAGTTAGGTCAATCACCATGAGTTCAACCACAATTAAACTACTCACACCTAAAAGTGCATAAGGAAACACTAAGAAGACTTAAAGTGTAGCAACTAATCAAACCTGTGTGCTCTATGGGATATATGCTTCTGGGACGACAGACCCACCTGAAAGATAGGTATTTTCTCCACTGAACAAGTATAGAATAGTTTTTTTTTCCAGAGACAAGTTATTGATAAGCCAGATTTTAATTCATGGGAGTGTAGTCTAGTCCAGGCTTGTGTGTGTGTGTATGTGTGTGTGTGTGTGTGTGTGTGTGTGTGTGTGTGTTCATGTTACTACAATTACAGTTAAGTATTACATGTATTACTGGGTAAAGAATTTCCTGATATGGCTAAAAAACATCCAACAGGCCACCTATAGTTAGTGGAGCCAGTGGAGATAAGTGTTGAAGCACCAGCAGTAAGGACAGTGTGTGCAAATGGAGGGCACATGCTACCAGTGTAGTTAGTATATGATATGCCCCAAAACAGGATCAGCAAATATTTGTAATCAACCAATCACTTTCTGATGCTTGAGCAGTGGATTTAGTGTCTAATCTCCCCAAAGACAAGCTCTTCCCCCTCGAATACCCTCCCCTAACAAAGTTGGATATGGAAAAGCAAGTCACCAAATACAGTAAACTGAAATTCTAAATAAAATCATAATTCATGATAGCTTGCAAATTTCTGTGACACTAAGAAATGTGAATGCTTATTATAAGCTGAAAGTTTTGGGACATCAAAGCAAGGCTTTGCTGAAGGACATATACCTTCCACTTCTGCCTTTTCAAGCTCTTGCTCATGATGAATATGATTATAATTATTCTTTGAGAATAAAGCCTAAAAGTCAACAAAAACAACTGGCTCAATCTATTTTATTTTTTAATTAGCACATATTAATTGCACAAAAGAATAGGTTCCATTATGTTATTTTTATTGTTTGATGTACATTTATCATATTCACCCCCTTCCTCAATATTCACTGTTCTTACTGTCCACTTCCCATACTGGTCCCTTTCCTTTTCCTAAGTGACTCCTTTGTATTTTAATAATCTAGATTTCACATATGAAAGAAAAAAATAAAACATGTGATAGTTGACATTCTGATATTCTGAGAATGGCTTGTTTCACTTAGCATGATGGTGACTTTATCTCTCTTATCTATTCTATATAAAATCCAGTGCAGCCTGGTTTTCTTTCTACCATTCTACTGATTTAAGGACATAATAACAACTTACCTGCAATAAGAACGTTCTGTAGTCTTATTGCTCTTCCTCCAAAATTTTCTTATAGAGTGTATGTAGGGCTTTCTATCCTGAAAACAGGTCTACCCACAGCTCTTCTTTGGCCTTCTTCTCTAAGTGTTGACTTTGCCCTTGCTTTTGCCTACACTTCTCCTTTGTGTGACATGTAAGTTGGTTAAAGCACAGATTTTAGAAAGACCTAGTTCATCTGTTGTGGCAGTGTCATGAGACCCCTGAGCAAGACCATCATAGAGCTGATATCCGATGCAAAATACACAGGGGTTTATTAACAATAAGCAAGCCCTGGCTTGGTCCACATCCAACACACTGGCTAGCCAGGTGAAAGAGGAAGGCCCTATGATTGGGTGAGAGTGCGTAACCTTTGAATTTACTAATTGGGGATTACAGTTATCATTTTGGGGGCAGGCCTGGACAAGTCCCAGGCTTTGTCCTTGAGCTGCCATGTGGGCTGGCTGGCCTAGCATGTTCACATTGACCCATGCATGTAGCTGTAAGTTGGGGAGGGGTCCCAGACAGTAAAAAACTGGCTGAACCTTGAACAGAGTACATGAAGAAAGGGAGCTACTGCAAGAACTATGTCACAGCCTTCCTAGAAACTGCTTGCCTAAGTCTCAGGAAACTGAAATTGAGGCCTGATCTCTGAAAGAAGACTGGGCAGCCTGTTATGGCGTCTGCTTGGTCCTTTCAATCATGTGACCTCAGCTACATACTCTTCTTTGGTCTAATTCCATCTTTAGTAAAATCAGCATAACTACTTAACTCTGAAACTTGTCCTCAATATTCAATGAGAAAAATCAACACACAGTGCTTGTGTTTCAAACATTCAATAAATTTACTTCCCTCTCCTGTCCAAACCTATGTTAATTTCATCAACTGTCAACTTCACACAGCCTATAATCACTTGAAAAATGAGGCTCAATTAGGTAATTTTCTTTATTAGATTTGTCTGTAAGCATCTCTGTGAGGGATTGTCTTGATTAATACTTGACATGGGACAGCTCAGTCCTCTGTGGGCTGTTTACCATTTTCTAAGCTGATGGTCTGGACTGGATAAGGAAGCTAGCTGAGTGTGAGTCTGAATGCACCTAAAAAGCAAGCCAGTGAGCAGTGATTTTCCATGGCTCCTGCTCCAAGGTCACTGACCTCAGTTTCTACCTTAATTTCAGTCAGGGCTGGACTGTGACCTGGAAGTATAAACCAAATAAACTCTTTGTTCTCAAGTTGCATTCTTCAGAGTATTTTTTTTATCAGAACAACAGAATGAAACTAAGACAGTCCTCATCTTGAAAATATTGTACTGACAATTGATGTGGAAGCTAATCAAAATTATAGTCAATCTTTCCTATAATTGGATTTCAAAAGAGAACAAGGTTCAGTCAGAAAGATCTGTGTTTACTAGAAATCCCTATGAACTGTCACTAGAGTATATTTTGAAAGAAGATATGTAGATAATGACTCGTACAGCATAAAATTATACATTGTATATCTGAAAATAGAAAAATTCTCACACTCAGTGAGCAACCAAAACTGCTGATTTAGAGCTAAACCACCTTAGATTAGTGATTAGTTCAGAGCTTCCAAGTATGGTGACCTTACATATATCCTTAAATCTTTTTCACAAAATCCCTCTTTCATAAAATGTGCATAATAATGGTAGCAATCCTAACTGGCATGTTGGGAGGATTCAATTTGTTAACATAATCAGGGTGCCTAAAAATTATAGTTAACACTTGCTCATCACTTACTATTGGCCATCATTATCACTGGAAATAATGTTGCTAGGAAGTGAGCTTTCACATACTGCTTTATCAGCATGCATCACACTCATCCTTCATTGGAGACTGCTGTGTGTTCTATGTTCCTTCCTAATGTTTTCTCTATCTGGACCTCCAGGATGGCAGACTATTTGCTCCTGCTCTCACAGGGATGGCAAGAGGATTCATGAGATAACATCTATAAGGTACTTTGAGCTCCCTGGAAGCAAGGTGTTTGATAAATAAAAGGTTATTACTATTGCCAGTGATATTTTACATTACTCTAGCCCTTCTCAGCCCAGAGGGATCATGAAGTGGTTTGCAAAACTTGAAGCATAAATAAGAATCGTTCACCAACAACTGAGATGAAGCAGTCACTGCTAAAACAGCCATTGATTCTCCAGTGCCTCTAGCGCTCTACATCCAAGGTTCCATCAGGAGCATAAAAGGCCCTTGACATTGATTCAAACCAGATTTTGAGACAGAAAGCACTAAAGGCTCCGTCTACTGAGCAGATCAGGGGACAAGTATCTGTTCAGACACTCAAATATGTACAGAAAATGACCAACAGCATGGAAAGCCAGCACACTGGACAAGGATGGGGTCTGGCTCCAGAT